>JAODAL010057395.1:0-22704 GCA_025379985.1 Phyllomedusa bahiana
GGGGGGGGGAGCGTGAGATTGGGGATGGAACTCTCTATATAGGGTGTAGCTGGGGGGGGAGCAGTGAGATTGGGTTGGAAGCTTCTATTAGGGTGTACCTGGGGCGGAGCAGGAGATTGGGTATGGAAAACTTTATATAGCGGTTTTTACGTGGGGGGGGGAGCAGTGAGATTGGGTATGGAAGCTCTCTATATAGCGGTGTACGCTGGGGGGGGGAGCAGTGAGATTGGGTATGGAAGCTCTCTATATAGCGGTGTACGCTGGGGGGGGAGCAGTGAGATTGGGTATGGAAGCTCTCTATAAAGCGGTGTACGCTGGGGCGGAGCAGTGAGATTGGGTATGGAAGCTCTCTATATAGCGGTGTACGCTGGGGGAGGAGCAGTGAGATTGGGTATGGAAGCTCTCTATATAGCGGTGTACGCTGGGGGAGGAGAGCAGTGAGATTGGGTATGGAAGCTCTCTATATATCGGTGTACGCTGGGGGGGGGAGAGCAGTGAGATTGGGTATGGAAGCTCTCTATATAACGGTGTACGCTGGGGGCGGAGCAGTGAGATTGGGTATGGAAGCTCTCTATATAGCGGTGTACGCTGGGGGGGGCAGTGAGATGGGTATGGAAGTTCTATATAGCGGTTTTCCTGGGGGGGGGAGCAGTGAGATTGGGTATGGAAGCTCTCTATATAGCGGTGTACGTGGGGGGGGGGGGCAGGGAGATTGGGTATGGAAGCTCATCTATATAAGCGGTGTACCCCGGGGGGGGGGGGGAGCAGAGCAGTGGGGGGGGATTGGGTATGGAAGCTCTCTATATAGCGGGTGTACGCTGGGGGGAGCAGTGAGTTGGGTATGGAAGTTTATTAGCGTGTACCTGGGGGGGGAGTGAGATTGGGTTGGAAGTTCTATATAGCGGTGTCGCTGGGGGGGGGAGCGAAAATTGGGTATGGAAGCTCTCTATATAGCGGTGTACGCTGGGGGGGAGCAGTGAGATTGGGTATGGAAGCTCTCTATATAGCGGTGTACGCTGGGGGGGGGAGCAGTGAGATTGGGTATGTGAAGCTCCTCTATTTTAAACGGTTTACGTGGGGGCCGAGCAGTGAGATTGGGTATGGAAGCTCTCTATATAGCGGTGTACGCTGGGGCGGAGCAGTGAGATTGGGTATGGTGGCGGCTGCTGTCAGCGGTTTATTAGCAGGCAGCACATGGAGGTACATGGGGCTTCTACTGCAGATAGTGACCCATAACACTCACACTAGTTAGCCTGTATTTACTTCCCAAAGGTCTTCAAGGGGTAATCCAGTTTTAGGCAATAAATGCTATGAAATATTTTTATTTTTGAATACACTTTCTGTTTCAGTGTTGAAGATCTGTGATTTAATGGAGGACACGTGGCCATGGGACTGATGAGTCAGGCTGCCGGTCCACCTAGCTGAATGCTGGTGTGGGCCAGCAGCTGTTTGGCAGCCCTCCATACCTATGCACACTCTGAGGATGCTTGTGTTGTTTATAGCCAGAGAGCTGCAGCCAGACTCTGCCTCTGCCGGCGGCTGCTTGTGGAGAGTATAGATGCTCCCATCAGCATTGGATGGTCTGTTAGTCCCCTCTACATTCTTCTTCTCTGCACAGGACATGATGCATAACTTATCCCAAGCACTGGAACAGCATTGGCTTCTTTCACACCACACTGATCGCCCTGTACAAGTTTTTTAAGTCTTTGTCACTTCAATGATGCTGAACTGTAGAACCTGACAAAGCCGCCTCGGATACAAATGATAGGGCACATCTCTTAAAGCCGGAGCATCCGTAATCTGCTACTTGGAAGGGTTTTTAGTGATTGAACCCCACACATTAAGGGCTTGTCCCCACTGCACGGGTTTTCCGCCCAGCGGTTTTTCAGACAAACATTAACCCCTTAACTCCCAGGCCTGAAAAGTAGTTAATGACCAGAACATTTTTTTTAGTTTTTGCCTCCTTGCGTTTCAACAGTTGTAACTTTTTTAGTTTTTCAATGATGCAGTTGTATGGGTCTCTTTTATTCGAGACAAGTTGTACTTTATGGGGGAATAGTTTAAGTTCACTTATAAATAATTGCAGATTTTTTTGTAACTTTTTAAAAAAAATTGGGTTTTTTTTTCTTAAATTTCTTTTTACACCGTTCATATTTCACACGTAATAACTTGTTAGATTAATTCTACAGGTTATTAGTCATGTGGATACCTAATATGTGAAGGTTTTTTTTGTGTGTGTAATTTATGCACAATTATTTTTATTAATATTTTTTATTTAATTTTTTCATTTCTATTTTTACTTTCTTTACTTTTTTTTTTTTTTTTTTTAAATACCATGAAGGGAGAAATGTTTTACATTTTATTTTTTTTAATTTTTTTTACACTTAGTAATGTATTAGCATATTCATATATGCTAATACATTGTAATCTGTGTCAGTCTGACACAGGCAGTGATCAGGACAGCACACAGGCTGGTCTGATCACAGACAGCTCTGGGGCCACTCTAGGTCCCCAGGAGCTGACTGTGCAGCCGTTCCCCGGGCTCTGTCAGGTCACCGGATGTTACGATCACCCAACAGAGCAGGGAAACCCTTTGATTGCGCTGCGGTAACGCATCGCCACAATCAAAGGGTTAAAGCACCGGGTTGCGGAGGTTTCCTCCGCTCCCCGATGCCTGCAGGACATACTCTGGGATCAGGGCTGTGTAGTACAGCCCCGATCCCTGCGCAGCTGCGGCGCCAGTTGCCGCAAACCCCGATGTCTACAGCGACACAAAAAGACGTCGCTGTAGACGGACGACCCGCACCAGCCGACGCCAAAAGTCAGTGGGCGGTCGTTATGGGGTTAAATGTTCATTCTTCCGCCCGGGCGGAATGTGAACTATGTCTATGCGAGGGGGGAGGGCTGTCCTCTGCAAACGGCAGAGAAAAGCCGTCGCCCTGTGGCCGTGTGCACAGCCACAAAACAGTGCAAATACCGGTATTTGCACTGTGCGGTGTGAACGGCCCCTAATGCTTTGCGCTGTTCTAACATCGGCTATCCATATATAGTATATATTATAGTGCTCCTGCCTGGACCAATGATCTGTAAGTGTGAATACAGCTGTAGTGTCTCGTGTAGGGAGTAGAATATATTTCTCCTTATTAGGAGTTCTGGAATGTTTCATTGCAGCGCTGAACTTGCTTGTTAGCTAATGAATGTGTGTGTTGTACTCCCCAAGGCTTTGCTGATGCGTCTGGCTTTCCTTTACCACTATGGGAAACCATAGATTGTCATCTGAAAAGCCTCCATTAGCGACACTTAGCCAGCCATAAAGAATTCATCTCATTTTTATTGTCCTTACTCGCGCTACATCATTTTTATTTTATCCCAGAAATATCTTGTGGCCTGTGGGGGTTTCCCCTTTTAATAACCCAAGGATTTGGCAGTCACAGCTGTGCAACAATAAAAGAGGTTGTCCAACTTAACATCGGGCTTCAAGTGCATATATATATATATATATATATATATTATATATATATATTATATATTTATATATATAATATATATATATATATATATATATATATATATATATATTAGATATACGCTGGTTAAGAAAACAAAACAAAGGCACACCTAACACATGTAATTCCAAGTCAATCACACTTCTCTATGAAATCAACCTGTCCAGTTGTGAATCAACACTGACTGTGAATCAATTTCTCCTGCTGTTGTACAAATGGAACAGACAACAGCTAGAAATGATAGACAGCAAGACAACCCCTATAAAGAAGTGGTTCTGCAGGTGGTGACCACAGACCATCTCTCTGTTCTCATCCTTTTTAGCTGTTGTTTTGGTCACTTTTATATTTTGTCATTACTCTCACCCCTAGAGGTAGCGTGAGGCTGTGTCTACAACCCACAGAAGTTGCTCAGGTAAGGCAGCTCATCCAGGATGGCACATCAATGTGTGGTAAGAAGGTTAGCTGTGTCTAGTCCAGTTTGTCCAGAGTATGGAGCAAATTCCAGGAGACGTGGAGGAGGCCGTAAGAGGGCAACAACCCAGCAGCAGGACCTAGACTGCCTCCTTCTTTGTGCAAGAAGGACCACTGCTTAAACTGTCAGATACTGACTCCATGAGGGTGCTATGAGGGCCCGAAGTCCACAAGTAGTTCTTGTGCTTACAGCCCAATACCATGCAGGGTGATTGACACCAAGACTGGCAGATTCCACATTGGCGCCCTGTGCTCTTCACAGGTGAGAGCAGGTCCACACTGAGCACGTGACAGAATCTAGAGACGCCGTTTGGCAGTGGGTCAGTAATGGTGAGGGGACACATTTCTTTGGAGGGCCGCACAGCCCCCCCTCCCCAAAGTGCTGCCGAGGGACCCGACTGCCCTTAGGTACGGGGTAACCTCAACCCATTGTGACACCATATGAGGTGCAGTGGGTTTTTTTTGATGCAGGACAATGCTGGGCCCCATGGGCTGGGTGTGTCGGGGTTTGCATGATAAGCCATTGATGTATGGATGGCCTGCCCCTTCCCCGACCTGAATCAATCCACACATCTTAGACATAATTTTTTTCCATCCAAACGCCCGTTGCACCACAGATGTCCAGGAGTTTGCTATGCTCTTATGGTACTGGGAGGATCATCCCTCGTGAACATCATGCAGCCTCATAGGGAGCCATGCACCCAGGTCGTTGTAGGAGAGGTCCGTACAGGCAATGTTGGAGGCCACCACAACCTTACTGAGCCTCATTTCCTTGAAGACTGTCCAGGAGTTTGCTTATGCTTTAATGGTCTGGGAGGAGATCCCTCAGGAGAACATCTGCCGCCTTATCAGGAGCATGCCCAGGTGTTGTAAGGAGGTCGTACAGGCATGTGGAGGCCACACACACTACTGAGCCTCATTTCCTTGTCTTGATGCATTTCCTCTGAAGTTGGATCAGCCTGAGATTTGATTTTGAGTATCATTCCAAATTCAGACCTCCATGGGGTATTTATCCCTTACCGACATTTGACCTACTTGTACGTCAAAGTGTCAGTAAGGAATCATGTAGCTGCACTGCGATCCCACTATAGATAGCATATGCCGGTAACACACGGAATGAAGCCATTCGAAGAAGTTTCCAGGCTTCTCTTATCAGCTCACACCACTACCTTATTTAGTGACCCTATTCTCTCCCGCCTCGTCCAGTACGTTTCTTCAGCTGCAATATTTAACCTCTATCCTCTGGGCTCTCTCTGTCCTCATGTAAACACACTGTTATAACTCTTTTACTAAAAAAGCCCACTCTGGACCCGTCCTGCGCTGCTAACTACTGACCAGTCTCTAAACTCTTGGAACGCTTGGCCTACTCTCGCCTAATCTGCTAACTCTCTTCTAGACCATCTACAATCAGGTTTCTGCACTTAGCACTCCACAGAAACTGATCTAGCTAAAGTCTCAAATGACATCCTGATGGCTAAATCTCAGGGGGTTTCACCCGTGCTGCACCAGTTTCCTGGAATATGCTGCCCTGTTTGATCAGGTCTACTCATAACACTCATAGTTTTAAGTGTGTCCTGAAAATACATCTTCTTCGGCAGGCTTACCAATATCTCTAATTCCCAACCCCCACATTGTCACACACATTGCTGTCACTCCCTGCACTCAGACACTTGTCCTGTCCCTGTATTTTTGAAACCTGGCTGGATCGTAGTGTAAACCAAGCACTTCTCACCTGTCGTCTCACCCCTATTCCCACATAGATTGTAAGCTCTTGCGAGCAGGGCCCTCACGCCTTGTTTCTGACCTGTAAGTAGATTTTTATGGGACGTTCACACAGTGTTTTTTAGTTGCGCGTTTGGGTACGTTTTTCCAACCTAAATACGTATCTAACGTGTGATTTACATTGATTTAATTGGAAAACGCGTATCATCATTCAGACTATACGTGTTTTACATGCTTTCGGATGCGTTTAACGATTCCGATCAAAGAATTGTCATGTCAATTCTTGAACTGTTTTACGCAGCAGGCGCCCTATTTAAAACTATAGGGTGCGTTTCTGCTGCACAGAATAAGTATCCAAATGTACCACACTTTGGGTACGTGTTTGGATATGTTTAACGTGGCGTTTTTTGGATTGAAAAACACCATGTGAACATACCCTTACTGTGTAATGTTTGTTTTGTCTGTACTTATACCCTCTACATTTTAAAGTGCTCCGGAATATGTTGGCACTATATAAATAAAGATGATACCTATGAATGCCTATGACTAAGGGCTGATTCACAGCCTGAAACCCATAAGGGCGTGTTTTGCCTTTTTTGTCCAATTTTGCTCCATGTTTTGCTTTTATAAGGATTTAAATAAACCGGATTTTTTGGAAGCTGAACTATTTTTGTTTTCTTTTTGCTATAAATAAAAATACATAGCTGTATATATTGTGGTTTTGCTAACAGAACTCTAGCTTGGAGGTAGTTGAGCTGTAAAGGCTTGTTCACACGACGTTTTTGTGATTCGTTTTACAGATCCGTTTCACAGATCCGCAAAACGGTTCTAACAATTCAGTGTGATTAACATTGCTTTCAATGGCAAAAGCGCATCGCCGTTCTCACGAGTGATTGCCGTTGCGCTTTTCGCGATCCGCTTTTCGGATCTGTTTTAAGAATTGACATGTCAATTCTTCTTGCGTTTTACGCAAGAGAAATCCCCATAGGAAATAATGGAGTGCGCTTTGGGCATCCCGAAAGTGGATCCAAAAGCGCAGCATACATTTGGATGCGTTTTTGGATCCGCTTTCGATTCCAAAAACGCATCCGTAAAACGCATTGGATTTAAATTAAATATAAAATTTGAATATATGTTTGGGTTATATTTAGTTTATAAATGTATATAAATATATATTTATATAAATGTAAATAATTATTTTTATATATATATATATATATATATATATATAATATATATATATATATTATATATATTATATATCATATATAATATTATATACACTTTTGTTATATATTTATATATAATATAAATGTATATAATAGTGTGTGTATATAATATATATATATATTATATTATATATGTATAATATATATATAAAATTTATATACACATTTAGTTATAAACATTTAGTTTATAACTGATTGTTATTAACTCATTTACATGAGGTGGGTTTGAAAACTAATGGTTGATTTAAAAAAAAAAAAAATAGGGGGGGGGGGCGGGTTCTAAAATCATAGGTGTATGTACAGTTGATTGACACTAGGTAAAAAAAGGGTTTTTTCTTGGTCATTGATAGGTTATATTATATTTAAATTGCAGTTTGATAGGTTGATTAAAATAAAGCATTGAAAAAACGGATCCGTAAAATGCATCCAAAAAAAGATCAGCTGTTGCATTTTCTGGATCTGCTTTTTGGATGCAGTTTGCATCCAGAGTTCGCAGGTTAAAAATGGATCCAAAACATCATGTGAACAAGCCCTAATTCTAGATTTTTCTTCTCTTCTACCTTTCAGTAAGAAATCACAGAAGTGGGATGAGATGAATATTCTTGCTACCTATCATCCTTCTGATAAGGACTATGGCTTAATGAAAATAGATGAACCGAGTACTCCCTACCACAGGTAACAGAAGTAATAATGTCTTGGGTAATTGTTCTTCTGTGGTCACATGGTTTGCTTAGCCACTCGACACCGTACAGATCTGTGTAGCCTTCAGAAGTTACTGTATTTTGTTATCTACATGTATAAGGGGATTTAAGGATTTGTTTTACTCCAAAAGTACCATGGGCCAATCTAATTACACCAATGAAAAATACTACAGTAATGTTAGGAGTATAGACACGACGCATTTGACTATTCTATGATACTTTTTGTTTAAAGGAGATTGTAGATTTTCATTATATATGTTACTTGTTTTACTCTTTAGTGCGGAGTTAGGGTTCTGTATTCTCATACTGACCAGTGAATGTTATTTTCTACCCAGACCTGAGCTGTAGAGCTCTGTGGCACGAACCCCTTCATTATCACATTTGGACTCTGCAGGTCATTTTTTTTCTCCTAAAGTCTATGGGCATGCAAAACTATTGGATTTTCAACGGTTTTATAATGCTATAACCACCGAAAATACGATCGTATTTGCATGCTGTGTGGACATAGCCTTAGGGTACGTTCACACGGGTTATAGCGGCGCGTATAGTACGCGCCGCAATATGTGGGGAGTTTTGGAACCACACGCTGATCAGCGCGTAATTCCAGAGCACAAGGGGGTGGCCGTGCGCCAGCCACATTGACATGCAATGTCAGCGGTGCGTATTCGCCGCTAACAATTGACATGTCAATTCACCCCCTGCGCGTACAATGCGATCGTATTGTACGTGCGTGGGGACGACGCGTAATCCATAGCTCTATATGAGAGCTATGAATTACCGTAACTGCGGTGCGAATTTCGCCACATAATAAGCGCAATACGCGCCCAAATACGCGGCATTTTAAGATGTGTGAACATACCCTTACAACAAACCACATGGCTTTGTCTTCTTTCATTCCCCAGGTTTTGATCTGTCAACATTTTGCTATTGGTAATCAGGATGAGGTGTGGTGGGCTGAATGGAGCCATGGTAATGCATGGCAGGATTTTTTCATTATTTTATTTTATCCTTCACAGAATGGTGGGTGATGACGACGACGATGAGGGAGCCATGAGTGATTCAGAGGGTAATGAAGCATTAACGGCTGATGTCTTGGCTAAAAAGTAAGCATTATTGGTTAGATTTTAGGCCTGTTTGAGGATGGCTATAAAATGTTACAGCTTCTATTTCCACAATGATGGTCAGTTAAAATGTCCTGAAGACTTGGTGGGTTTCCTTAGAGTACAATTACCCCTGAGTGTTTAAAATGCAGTACTGACAGTAGTCACAATTACTTACTGCACTGTCTCCACTGCAATACCTTCTTAAAGGGGTTTTGCCACGAAATGAGTTCCTTACCTCCTTATCAGCTCAGGGGAGAATATAAACAAAGCATGCTGAGTCATGAATGGCTGCAGGGGTGAGAGGGAGGGGGTGAGCAGAGAGCAAGGAAGCAGGGAGCGTCTCAAAAGTTTACTCAAATAATAACATTACAACAGTGGATTCTCTATACAGCAGATAGTGCAGTGTATGAGTCTTTCTCCCCACCCCCTTGCAAGCTCCTTCATGTTCCCTGTCATCAGATAAGAAGTGCAAACACGCAAGCGCGGCCAGATCAGCTCCTGGTCGTGTCTAATGTAAACTTTCAGGAAACTAAGGGGGACTGAGAAATGCTGTAACTTCACAGGATTCACTTTTTGTAATCGCATATATTTAGAAAAGTGATTAAATACCCGTTTTGGAGGATCCCACGTCAACATTACATCGTGGCAAAACCCCTTTAATATAAGACTTCTCTGTAGCTCTGTTCTGCTTCATATAAAATATACTGTATGTTGGTCACCAGAAAGTGGGCATCCTGCACCAACTAATAATGCTGGTCCAGGCTCAAGTTCTTATTCGCCAATGAGTATTTCAGCAGAAAAGGGTAGTTGCAGATATATGCAACCGAGAACCTAGGAGAAGACAGGTTTTTCTCTACTTTGTTGAAGCCAACAAGATAACAGCCAGATGGTGTAAAATCAAGATAATCTGGTCCCTGCAATGGGTAATAATCCTACATCGAAATTTACAGTTTGGTAACCACTGACCTATTTAAATGGAAATATATGCTTTGGTTTTGGCATATTCAACTATTATCCAGATGTATGCAAAAAATAAAGAATTCCCTTTTGCATATGTTTGGCCGGTACACATTTATACTTTGGCACAGTGTTTTTGGCTGTATAGAAAAGCTTTGTGAAATGTAGTTCTGCTCTTTTTAACAGTAAACTTGTACTTTTCTTTGTGGCTTAGACAGTAATGCTCTGTACAATATACAGTAATAACAGCTTTGCCCTTATAGTAGTTTTAAAAAATAGCGAATGTCTACTAATGTGACAAATTTTCTTTCTTGCTTATTACACTTTGGTATCATAATCCTTTAACGACTGGAAGTTTGTAAATGGCCTGACTGTTTTTAGGTTGGAAGCAGCAGAAGGAACCGATCCTAAATTCTTGGCACAAGAAGAAAGTAGTGAAGAAGATGAGGAACTGACACCTGAGGAGAGAGGTATTCTTATGTTGTTCTGGTGTCATTACCTTCAACATTGGTGTTGAGCTTCACCTCCTTTGCGCCTGGCACATAAGGCATAAAACAAGAAACCGAGGAAACGTAGTCTAAATGAAACGACTGTTTCCCTATTGTTTCTTATGATTCCACCGTGGCCCCGTGGCAGTGTCCATCAGTGTACTTTTTACAGTGTGTCCCAATGGATAGCAACAGCATAGGCGCAGGGCATTATTTTTCTGTCAACACAGCTATATGAAGGCTTTTTTTTTGCAGGACAAGTTATATAACATTTTTTTTTTTAAATTGTACCATATAATTTGAGAAGCCAAAAACAAATTATAGGAATCAAAAAGTAAAGTGCAGTTCTAACATTTTTGGGAACTTGGTTTTTAAGGCGTGTTAATGTTCTGTAAAAGTGACAGGTTATGTTTTATACTGCAGGACAGTATTACAAGGATATCAAAAATGTATACTACTTGTGTATTTATTGGTACCATCTTGGGGTTCATATGACTTTTGCTCACTTTCTATCCAATCTTATTCAGGGAGACAGATACCAAAGCTACCTCGCTAGATGATATATTTCAATAGCTTGAACTCTCTTATAGACCTGGTGAATTTTTTTTTTTTATGGGGGGAGGGCGGGGTTTAGATACTTTAAAGAGAACCTGTCACATAGTTTTTGCCCCCCTTGCTGAGGGCAGCACAAACTAGTGTCATACCTGTTTCCAGCACTGTGTCCCTTATTCTGTAAGATGCAGGAGTTTTCGTGTATTTAATGCTCAAATCTGCAGTTTTTTTTGCCAGAAAAGTCATGAAAAGAGTCATTTTTTTTAAAACCCCGCCCACCTGATGCTAGCCCCGCCCACCTCAACTGATAAACCTATTACTTTGAATAGGTAGAAACATGTGTATAACTCAGTGGGCGGGGCTAGCCTTTGGTGGGTGGAGCTAACACCTGCTTATGAATAAGATTTGAGGGTTAAATGCACTAAATTGCAGCATCTTACAGAATAAGGGGGACAGCGCTGGAAACAGCAGGTCTGACACTGGCTTGTGCTGTGCTCAGCAAGGGGCGCATAACCTATGTGACAGGTTCCCTTTAAGTCCTATGTAACGTAAACACACAATCACTTAATTGCTTATACAAAATACTGCTGTACTTACGAATGTCAGTATATTGTTAAAATTCTAATCTCCTAATATACCCTGCCTCTGCCTCCTGAACAGCACCCCGCGATTCCTTGATGCAGGTAGCTCTCTCCCCTTATTACGATACCAACCATAGTATCTTATGGGTTAAATCGGTGGGATCAGGATGATCTCCAATCCCAGCCATTGATGGTGGTTGTCGTCTGTATAGCACACTTAAAGCCAGCCATGTATTGAATGGGCTTAGTTCCTGAGTCCGCAACTTATTACCTTATTGTACAACTGCAATGCATATACACTGGATGTCGCTAAGGGGTTAATACTACATTATTCAAGAACTTTCTCTAGTATTTTTGATTTGCATAGTTCCATAGTTTGGGTTTTGGGCCACCAGCAGTGCTTTTATTTGAAATGGATAAAAAAAATTCCCCCCCCATCTATAGCATGTAAAAGCTTACAGCTATAGTAGGTTATTTGCTAAATATTTTATGCTGTGCTGCCTACTTGTTATCACATTAAATGCTATTTACTTTAAAGGTGGTTAATGCAGCTGTACAACACATGTACACGATCATTCAAGTCTAGTTGCTGTGTTTCCCACAAAATAAGACAGGGTCTTTATTAGTTTTTCCTCGGTTAGGACTTATTCTTAGGTAATGTCTTGTTCCTCTGTTATATGGGACTGTAGTGATGGATGTCTATTCACCAACAAAACAGGCACCTTTCACCAAGAAAAGCAGGCACCCCCAAAAGAGTTGGACTCTCCAGACCTCCTTAGATCCAGATCAATTAGAGCTGGCAACTGCCGGTGGTGGATGGGCTCCTACACACAAATCTGTGTCACTCCCGTGAAAGGTTCACTGTCGGGTACCTTGGCGTTCCACTGCAGCATAATGTAGCATTTGGCTTCTCCTGGTGACAGTAAGCAGCCATAATGCTCATGTTTGGGAGTAGAGAGATGTCGATGGGACTACCTGATCTGTGCGTGAGAGCCCGTTACTACCTAAGCCTTATTGTTTTGTGGTCTTTTGAGACTGCGATTCTTTTTGGGCTGTTGACATCCCTTAATGAACGGTCTACTATATCTGTCTTGCTGTATTCTTATTTTTATTTTTTTTCTAAAAAAAAGTATAGCTGCTTGGACACTTTTAATGAACTGTAACTATGGCTTATTTTTGGGGTAGGGCTTATGTTTTAAGCACACTGTAAAATCATGCTGGGGCTTGTTTTCGGGGTAGGTCTTCAGTGAAGCAAGGTAAAGGAGGGATACATTTGTTTTTAGACATCTCTATTGATTGTACTTATTGGGAGATCTAAATGGGTAAATTCGCTTCTTATTTGGGAGCGTTTTGTTCATCTTTCAGAAAAGAAACGGGAGTTTGAGATGAGAAGAAAACACCATTATAATGAAGCAATGAATATCAAACTGGCCAGACAGTTAATAGCAAAAGAACTTGCTGGGGAGGATGATGAAGATGAAGAAGACGAAGAAATGCAAGATATAACAGATACAGATGGTACGTTTTTTATGTTATGTCACGAAGGTGCTATTTTAAAAACTACTTTCCACTTTATGGCAATTACAATAAATGAACACACCAACCAAAATGTATACAGTGCGTTATACCTAGGGCTGTGCTTGACTTTGGGAAACTCTTTATTATACTTGGAATTTTTATGTCATGCACTGCTTCCGAAGGCCTTGCGCTAGGCTTGATGTAACTGTTCTAAAAAAACAACCATATATATACATAAATGGGGACCATGGTGTCCCCCACTTCTGTAGCTCCTAAGCTCCCCAATGATCTGCTTCTCTTAACTTACAGGTTCTTGTCCCAACACACAGGACAGGCTGGCACTCCATTGTAAGTAAATGTGTAGGCTGTAAGGTGCCATAATTATAATAATAATAGTCTTTATTTATATAGCGCCAACATATTCCGCAGCACTTTACAATATAGAGGGTATAAGCACAGACAAACCAGACATTATATTATAAAAAAAGCTACGTACAAATCAGACACAAGGTGTGAGGGCCCTGCTCGCAAGAGCTTACAATCTATTAGGGTGTATGGGTGAAACAGGGTTACAAGTGCTTGGTTTACAATGGTCCAGCCATGTGACATAACTATGGGGTAGTATACATAAAAAGTGGATGAACCTGCCATCCCAACCATTACATCTATATACAGATAAGTGCCTGTGGGTGCCAAAGTGCAGGAAGTGACAAATATGTGACAGAATTTGGGGGCTTAACAATTAGGGCTCTTGATAGGCTTTTTTAAGAAGATGGGTTTTCAGAGCATCCTTAAAACTGCGAGGGTTGTGAGTGTGCCTGATCACATGGGGTAACATGTTCCAGAGAACTGGTGCAATACGTGCGAAATCTTGTAGACTGGCATGGGAGGTTCGGATGAGTGAGGTGTGAAGTCTTAGATCAGTAGCAGAGCGGAGAGACCGGGTAGGGTGGTAGACAGAGATGAGGGAGGAGATGTAGGGGGGTGCACCACTGTGGAGAGCTTTATAGGTGAGAGTGATTAGTTTATGTTGTATTCTGTAATGAATAAGTAGCCATTGCAGAGACTGACACAAGGTAGAGGCATCAGTATAGCGGCTGGAAAGAAAGACAAGCCTGGCTGCTGCATTCAGGACAGATTGGAGAGGGGAGAATTTACAGAGAGGGAGACCGATAATCAGGGAGTAGTATAGTCTTGAAACTGTTTGCTTAACCCCTTAGTGCAAATGGACAAACCTGTACCTTCAAACAGCACTAACTGGCTATACAGGGCGGGTGTAGATACAGCCAGTGTTTGATGCTGCCTTCTGGAATCAGAAATGGCTCTGATCCTGTAAACTTAAAAACTTAAACACCACAGTGAAGCTAACTGCTGTGTCTAAATGATAAGAATTTGAGGCTGTGGTCTGTTCCACGATTGCAGGGTGCCTTTCGGTCATCATGGCATCTGATGGTGAGTGCTGTTAAAACTAAAAAAAACACAACTAGGATTGCGGTATTTTCTTCATCCTGCCTTTCAAAAAACAGATTTAAAAGCGATCAAAAAGCCTTATCCCCCCAAAAAATTATACCAATAAAAATGTCAACTCGTCGCACAAAAAATAAGCTGCTACACCGCTCAGTACACAGAAAAATAAAGTTATGACTCTGACTATAGCGATGCAAAAAACTTGTTTTCCTTTTTGAATAAGTGTTTTTATTGTGTAAAAGCAGCAAAACATAACAAACTATACAAATTGATTATCACTGTAATCATAGCATGTCATTTATATCGTACAGTGATAACTAATAAAAATAAAATAAACGCTACCAGGATTGCTGTATTTTGTTCAAAACACCTCACAAAAACCTTACTACAAAGCAATCCAAGCAAAAAAACAAGCGCTTAATCAGCTCCGTATACAGAAAAATAAAAAAGTTATGGCGATACAACTATGACGACATAAAAAGGCAATTTTTTTTTTTAAATGCATTTCTATTGTGAAAAAGTAATAAAACATAAAAAAAACTATATAAAATTTATATCATTGCAATTGTACCGACCCACATAGTAAAATTAGCCTGGCGAACACTATAAAAGTGAAGCCTAAAAAACAATGGTGGAACTGCGTTCCCCACCCCCATCACCTCCATTCATGGACCAATACTAAAAAAAACAAAAACAAAAAAAATGGAATACCTATGCGCCCAAAATGCACACTACAACCTTACATGAGATCCATGAGGGGTGTTGAATCCATAATGGGGTGCCTTCTCAAAGGTTTCACCTGTTCTCGCTTTTGGGGTCATTGTAAATGCGACATGGCAACCACTAAAATCTGCGTTCCAAATAGCGCTTCCTCTCTTGTACGCCCTGCCGTACCCTCAAACTGCACTTTACTCTCACATATAGGGTATTCCCGAACTTGGAAAAAAAAATTGCACAACAGATTTTGAGATGCTTTTTTTTTTTCCCCCAGGATTCCTTGTAAAAATTAAACTTTTCAGCTAAAATTGCAGATTGCTGGGGAGAAGTGTTTTTTTTTTCACAGCCTAACACTAAAAAAAAAAAAAAAAAAAAATGTGAAAAACGTGTGGGGTCAATATACAAACTACACCCCTGGATATATTCATTAAGGGTTGTAGTTTCCAATATGTGGTCTTTTTAGAGGTGTTTATTAAGTTTCACCTCCTTAGGGTGTCCACAAACCTTAAAATGGTGCCTAAAGAAAATCGTACTGAAAATGATACCCCAAAGTTCAGCAGGTGCTCCTCCTATTCTGTGGCTTGTGGTTGAGCCAAATAGCACACTAGGGCCACATATGGGATATCTCTAAAAGTGGCAGAGTTGGGGGAATTGATGTTCAGTTGCATTTCCCTGGTCACATCTACTGTATTCCAGTGAATAATGGATACAAATTTAAATCTGCAAAAAAAAAGTGAAATCTTGAAATTGTAACTCCAATCTGCTTTAACTTCTGTGAAATACCTAATGGGTTAATAAACTTTGTAAATGTTGTTGTGAATATTTTAAGGGGTGTAGTTTCTTAGATGCAGTTATTTATGGGGGTATCTAACATCCAGGCCCCTCAAAACCACCTCAGAACAGGACTGGTCCTTAAAACAAATCTATGTTGCTAAATTTCTTGAAAATGTGAAAAATTACTACTAAATTTCTAAAACCCCTAATGTCGTTAAAAAAAAAACACATTTAAAAAATGCCAGCCTACAGTAGACATATGGTAGATGCTAGTTATAAAATATTTTGGGTGTGATAACTATCTGTCTTGCATTCAGATTTTTGGTAAATGCAGAAAATGGCAAATTTTTCCAAATTTTCATGATATTTTTCACAAACAAGGATGGTATGAACAAAAATTTCTTGCTAACTTAAAGCACAATGTGTCAGGAGAAAACATTCTCTGAATCACATAGATGGGTAAAAGTATCAAAAAGTTATTGTCCTACAATGACATGTCGGATTTTAAAAAAAATGGGGCTCTGTCAGGGATGTCAATACTGACAGCGGCGGTAAGGGGTTAAGGGTATGATCACACAACTTAATTTTGAAGTGCAAATATACGCTTTAAAAAAAAACACACCTCTAAATAGTTGTATTTTGAAGTATGGAGCGTATTATGAGTCATTAACGTGCTGAAAAACTCTCCACCATTGTTCCTATGGAGATTTAACTCGCGTAAACGCCTTAAGAATTGACACTTAAATTTACGTGAGTGAAATTGACCCTAAATATGCGTTATGTGAATGGTGGCGCATATTTTACATTGGAATCAAAGAGAGCTACATAGAACATTGTTTGAAGCTTTTTTGGGATGTATTTCAGTGTAAAATATGCCCCGAAAAAAGCATAAAATTATGTTGTTGGAGATCTGGCGGTTTGATCTTCACCACTCTCCTTAGTACCCGACTAAGTCAGGGTATTATCATCAGTTGAGATCTTGAATAGTTCTGTGATACATAGAAGCTGCACAAACAATTTTAATAAAAACCTACTACTATGTTTTTATCCCAAATTACATGTGTATTTTCTAAAAAATCATGCCTTCAAAGGTGTCGGTAGCTTTTGTAACCCAGATAGTTCTTACCTACAAAGTGCATCCAACTTATCTTATTTTTTTTTTTTTCCAGTTCATTCTGACCAGCTGCAGAGTAATGATCAAGTACTATAGAGGAACCGTTAGCTGCACCGCTTGCTGAGGGTCTATTTATTTCCACCACACTGCACAAGCACTTATCTGCAGACTTATGGACTTAATGCAGGATGAGGATTTTCTGTTGCCAATGTTATGTTGTGAGGACCCTTAATTAATAAGACAATTCTGATAAATGATTTACAAGTGTGTCTGGCATATTCGGTTTCCAAGGCTGGCAAGGAAGACTTCAAGTATTGGTTTACACTCGGCCAATTACATGCCATATGTTTGTCATTTGATAGATTCATGTATGGCTTCCTGCATGTGGGTGCCTTGGTTAAAGGTTGTGTAACTGTTCTCCTTATTTGTGGCCCATTAGAGAGTAGGCTGCATTGAGACCCCCGGAATAAAGTCTCCATTTCTATTGTATTCAGACAGCAGAGCTGTTTGGATCTTCTTCCATTGGTTGCTTGTTGGCAACCTTAAAAAACTGTTTGCTGAGAAACAATCCTGTGTTTTATTTTGTCGATTGTATTTTTACTAATCCATGAAGTTTTTTGTTTTTTTTTTTTCCCCCAAAATATTGCTTTTCTTTAGATTAATGGACTTTTGGAATAGGAATAGTGACCAGTGAGTCAGGATGAGAATTTCCATATTCGAACCTTGTAAAGTGTTTTATACAACAAGTATTGTAGTCATGGAATGTCGGAAGGCCGTCAGATGGACTGGAATATGGTATCAACCGTCCTGTCATGTTTGATTTGCATTTCCTTCAGTCCATGTAGCTAATCCATCAGAACTCTGTACTACGGCCTTTTAGCTAGTCAGTTGTTGAATAAATGTACAATCCGAGTTGAGTGGGACAGGGGTTTACAAAATGCACTGATTTTTTTGAAATGTATTTGTTGAATGAAAAGCTATATGGAACGTATCCCGAAATACAATCCGATATTGTGCAATGAAGACAACCATGTAAAGCCATTCACCAGGAACGTTGTTAGTGTAATTCATAATATATGGGAATTGCGATGTGACCACTGTTAAACCCCTGGCAATGCCATACAGCTGTCTGAAAGTTACTGGTGGTGATCACTAACTAGGTACTAGTTCTGTGGAATGAAGGATACCACATCGCCTAGACTTTTTATCTTGTGTTAAAAAAAAAAAAAAATGGTTCAAACTTCCTGCACCCAAGTGAGTCGCTAGCAACATATTTTGACTTCTGAGTAATTTTATATAATGGCTACTATTTTTGTAATGAAAATCACTCAGAAATCCCTAAAAACGCTCTTTAAAGGGGTTTTTATTTTACCGTTAAATAGGAAGTCATTTGTAGGTCAGGTTCCCCAGCCCCATCCTCAAGGTCCACCAAAAGGTATGTTTTTAGGATCTCCACGAATAAAACTATAATTATTTAAAAATTTTTCACCTGTGCAATACAGGAAATCCTGAAAACATACCTTTTGGGGGGTCTTGAGGATGGATTTGGGGGGCCCCAGCTTTAGGAAAAAGGGTGAAACCCCATCCACAAAAGTTACCAGAAAATTTCGCTTTCTCTAATTCATGTACGTTTTGTGTCATGGCACAGCTCCCAGACTAAAAAAAAACTGGGTGTCCCTTTGCCTAAAAGGTTTAAATTTTTTTGGTTTTTTTTTTTTTTTTTTTCTCATGTTCCAGAGTTGCTCCCTTTGTTGGGCCATGAAATGCACACAGCTGTTTGCCGGTGGTTTTGTTGCATTTACTTTCCTGCATGTGATGTGCTGCTTATAAAGACTATGGTTATTGGGTATATATAAGTAATCCAACATGCATTCAGTTTTCCCACTGTGTAGGGACTTTTAAAATACTACTGGTATGGAAGGAATGGCAAAACATAGCATTGGGCATCCTGCAAAAAAACCTTTATTCTGCATCCTGAAAAAACGACTTAGGATTAGAAAAAGATGGAAATAAGTCATAAACATGGATTTTTATTTGTTTTGCAGATTATATAATTTACTATATATCCCCCATTGGGTTAGTACAACGCAGTGTGCAAAGGTTGAATCTTATGTAAAGAATAAGCAGTCATGTGCCATAATTATGAGAGCATTGTTGGTTAGCTCTGACACTGTACACTTAATTTAAAAAAAAGAAAAGTTTCCAAAATCCCCAAATTAAGTTTAAGTGGTTACAGCTTGGTGTAATCTCTAATCTATTGTATGGTATTTTTTTCATTCCCTAGAAACACAACGCATGGAAACAATTTCTGGATTATGTTAAGTGTCCTAGAGGGCATGTTCTTTTCATAGACACATGTTTGGTTAAGCTTTTTATAATTTACACTAGCCATTTTTTTTCCACTTTTGTCCACTTATTTTCTCTTTATACACAGACTGCTTTATGTATAAAAACTAGTTTTCAAAAAATATCGTTTTTGCTATAACAGATTGATTCAAGCAGTGCTGGAACCATCAGTTAGAATCTGTTTGTATACATAAGGCTTAGAATGTATATAGTCCAATTGACTCTTATTAGAAATATCCAGCTTAGGTAAGGCTGCATAGTTAAGAATGTCTAACATACTGAACCATCCTGAGACTAAATCCCTGTGTATTATGTGTGTCAATAAAAGATAAGAAAGGTTGTCTTGGCAGTTTATTTACTTACAATACATACACATACAGCAATTATATATCCATCAGGAAATAATGTTTTAGTTAAAACCAATATTCTTGGGAAAAAAAGTTTCTTGGAAATTTGTCAACTTTTTATTTACAGTCCAGTGACATTTAAATTCCTTGTAAAATCTTGTCCTTTTTTATGATAGTGAAGAGATCATACTCCTGAATGGTAAAGTAGACTGATCTTGCTCTACTGTAGGTGCTGCTTATTTCTTTGTAGTCTCATTTTAAATTGCAGTTAATGATATAATGATCATACACTAATGTTCTCTAAAGATTACACTAGATAAACAGGGCAATGACCGGAGCCATCCTTTAAAGGATAATGGCAGGGCCGTCTTTTCCATTGGGCAAGGTAGGCACCTGCCCGGGGGCCACATGAGCGCAGGGGGCCCACACAGGCAGCCACCTACCCTGCCGATGAAGAAAGGAGCTCGGGCTTCTCCTTACTCTCTCCTTGCACTATCATGCTGATCGCTGGGAGCAGCCTTCTGCGCACTCTCCTCTGCGCTCCATCATCAGCCTCACAGAGAAGAGAGCCCGCGGGAGTTGCTGCCACCTCTCCTTCAACGGGTCCACATGACAAACGAGTTATCAAGGTGGGGAGGCTTTTGGCTCTGCTGGTTTTTTCCTGTGGGGTTACGGGGGAATGAGGCACCCATAAATCACAACATGGCAAAATGGCGACACAGCCTTCACTATTCCGGCTACGCTGTCGGGTCAGTGAGGTGGCTTGACTTGGACTTTTTACTGGCTGCTATCCATGTCGGCCTTCTAACGCAAGAGCTTATGTACTGCACAAAAAAGTTACTTTTTTTAAGGGAAACATTTAAAAAAGAGTTTTTAAAAAATTACTGACCCCTGAAACTATTTTTTGAACAGGTCATGGGGTTTGGGACCGTACAGTAAGAAAAAAAAAAATACATACAATTTTGGTTAATTTCCTGACGTCCAGATAGAAAAGATAATCTTCATTGTGTGGGATAGGCAATAAAAATAAACCTCATAAATTTCCCCCTTTTTCCTTTTCCTCCCCCAGTTTCATTCATTTTTTTTCTTCACCTTACTCTTCCTCTTTTTCCCACCTTCTTTATTTTTGGTCTTTTTCCCTCTTCACTACATTCTTTTGTAGATAACCAGGTGCATTACGTGTGCTTTAACCTTTTTTTTTTTTTTTTTAGGAACTTTTGAAAAACCCTTAAGGGAAAATTTTACCCCGGGGCAAAGACAAAAAACCGGGCTTTTTCCACCGTAATTTTGCTTTTTTTGGCACGTAGGGGGAGGGAAAATTTGTCCGGATTTTTAAATTCAAGCTGTCCCCCCCTACCCACAGTTCGTGTTCTCCCAAAAAACCCCGACGAAAAATTAACAGTAATTTTTTAGGGAATGCCTGGGGTGAAAAACCCTCCGTGGAAAACCAAAAAAAAGGGGGACTGCTAAACAGATTTTATTTAAATAAATGTAAAATTTACCGTCAATTTACAGAGGGTTTCAAGCCAAAACCACTGCAAGGTTGTTCACACGGTTTTTTGGATATGTTTTTCGGGTTTCATGGGGGAGAAAAAAAATCAATAAAAAAACAAGCGTCGATCTGATCCAACACACAGCTGAGTTTTTGGGGCCCAAAGAAACACATTAAAATTTGGAACGGATCCGAAAGACGCAATAAACACCTTTCAGATCACTCATTTGAACCCCGATGTTTTGTTTTACATTGCGTGCAGTGTAAAATCACACTGCTCATTTTTAGGTGCGTGTTTGGGTCCGTTTAACCCAAACACGCACCAAGAACTATTTTTCACATGTCCCCAACACGCCGTGTGAACAAACACAGTGGTAGTGCTGTTAAAATTCCATGATCATAAGATCCGTTTTGGATCCAAAAAAATCGCATCTAAAAACACACTGGCAATCGGATTCTAAACACATCCAACACATAGGTGCGTGTTTGGATGCATTTTGACTGCAGCAGGAGCGCACCTTATTGTTTTAAAATAGGGCGTCTTCGCATCAAATGGATCAAATTGACATGTCAATTTTTGGGAACAGATCCGAAAGACGCAAGTAAACTGGATCTGCGATCCCCTCATGTGAACGCTGGTGGTGGTTTACATTGCGAGCAGTGTAAAATCACATTGCTCATTGTTAGTTTGCGTCTAAAACAGCCCCAAACATGCATCCAAAAAGGGCATATGTTCACATGGACCCAACACTCCAGGGTAACATACCCTTGTGCTTTTGAACATATTTTTTGTTTGTAACAAACAATAAATGTAAGTTTATCGATAATGTATATATTTTTGTGAGTGGTTTGGAGGGGCCCATAATGCTCTTAAGACGGCTCTGGATAATGGGTTAATCTTTCTCTGCACCGAAGGGGTTTTTCAGCTTTCTTCACACTTTCCAAGTCGCACTTGATAACATTTACACCTCTCAGGCCATAGTCAGCATGGAAGAGAACATTCAAGCAATCCTCATTGGCATACTATCAGAGCTCACAGACAATGCGAATAAACAGCACGGGATGGCGTTGGTGCCCTCCCTCGCTGTAACCGCTGAGTGTTAGCTGTAATTAAAGGGGTTTGCCACAAAGTAAAATTGCTGTGGGAAGTTTGTAAATTAAATAATAAAAATTTTCACCATTCATCGTTATTAAAAATTCTGCACCATTTTTGTTTTAGCTGCTTCTTTAGTGATCTGTTGTTTACAGCTCATCTCCAGGCGATAGGACCAGGGCTGTGAGTTCCTCAGTCCTGGTCGCACATGCTCAACCTCACCTCTCTCCCAGGTAGCTAATGATTGTTCAAACCCCAGGTGCTGTCATTCTACCCCTGTCCTCTATACTCCTTAGTAATTAGTCAAACAATGCAAATAAAAAAAAAAAAAAAAAAGAAACTTTAATGAGTTTTTGTATTGATAAAGATAAATAAGATCCACAGGGTTTTTTTCCACAGGGATTTGAACCAAGGACCCTTTTGTCCTGAGGCAAAACTTTTACCTCTGAGCTACAATGTAGCTACTTACAGTTTTAAAACATTAAAAAGGACCTTTCTTTGACTAGACAGAGGAAAGCCTGGTGAT
>JAODAL010057396.1:0-22703 GCA_025379985.1 Phyllomedusa bahiana
GTTGGTTCACTCTTTTTTGGGCGATCGTGGCACGGGCCCAAAAGGGTAATGACCGGGTGAAAAAGTGGGGTGCCCTGCGCCTTTGTGGGGTATCCCGCTGTTTTGGGGTACAGGGGCAATGAAAGGCGTAATCAGTTTTACCACGTCTACTTGGGGGGAAAAGGGGGTTTTCCCGCCCTTTTCTCTTCAGCAGGTCCAGGCAAAGCAAACCCGTGACAAAAAATAAACCCAATATATATCCAAAAACCCCTCCCCCGGCCACTTTATTGGGGAAACCCTGTCCAACTCTCTTTAAACCCTTAAAATTTTTATCAGCAATCAATGGGAAACCATGCATTTAGGCATGTAACATGGCAAAACAATCTCCCATTTCAAACCGAGCATCATTTGGGGAAAAAAGGGGTGATTTGATCCCTTTTAAACGGGCTGGTTTTTGGTGCCAGAAGGGCGGGTCTGGTATTTCAAAATGTGACTCCGGGATTTTCACGCACAACCACTCTAGGTTTACAGAAAGGGTCCAAAAAGAAAAAAAAACCCGTGGCGGATCCTGTGGGGGGAAATGCCTTGTTGATCCCAGAGGTAAAAGGAGAGGGGCAACTGGTTCAGTGATAAAAAGGCAACATGACCAAATAGCCACCCTTTACAACCAAGTAGGCAAAGAGCATCTCTGAACGCACAGTACCGAACTTTGGGCAGAGGGGCTACAGCAGCAGAAACCACACGGGTGCCACTCCTTTCACTAAGAACAGGAAACTGAGGGTCCAATTTGCCCAAAACCTCAAATTGGACAGTAGAAATTGGAAAAAACGGGTTTTGGTCGAAGAGCCCCCGTTTCGCTCACATTTGGGTGGGAGGGTCAAAATTTGGCGCAAAAAAACGAAACATGGTTTCCCTCCTCCTTTTATCAACGTTTTAGGGTTTGGGGGGTGGTGTCATTATGTGGGGAATATTTTCTTGGCACTCTTTGGGCCCCCTTGGTACCAATTAGATCGTTCAACACCTTGTGGGAATCTATGCCCCAAAATTGACTTTTTTGAAGGCAAAGGGGTCCCCAACCCTTACTCATGGGTTTTTAAAAAAGTCCGGGTGAGTGTAATCAAAGCGGGTTCTGGGGGGCAATAGATACATTTTTAATAGTCACTCTGGGACTTTTGTGGCTTAGTACTGTAACGTAGGAACTGGGTGTAACGGCTCACCCGTTGCCAGAGAAGGGGGGACCCGAAATGGCCGCCTCTCCCGCCTTTTCCTCTCCCGTAGCGCCTGAGGGTGTGTGTAATGGCGGCTGTTCCCGCCACCAATATGGCTAGTGGCAGTTCCCACAGTATATTTGATTTCGAACGATCTCTCCTCTTTCTTGGTGTGCGAGAGGACCACTAATGCAGATTCCGTGTCGGAAATGTGCGGCGGCGGTGTTTCGGCCAGTACAGGAGCCGTTGTTTACAAGTCTGGCTGTGCGGGTCTCAGGGCCAGTCGTCCTCCGGATCGTGGCTCTATGGAGTAGGGGATGCTGGTGGTTTCACTCAGCAGGCTCCCGCTGTCATGGCAGGGCCCCGCGCTCTGTGGTGCGCGATCAGGGCCGAGCGGAGCTTTCCAGCTCCTGGGCTTCCGTGGACTCAAGCCGCTCCTGCCCCGTCCGCTGTGTCTTCTCAGCCTTGCCACAGGTATTTTCTCCAGTGTAAGTGGCTTTTTAGCCTGATTTTGGTGATGGGCTGCAGGAGCTCCGATAAAATGCGGCTACACTCGGTAGCTCCGCCCCCGGAAGTCCGATTCTATCAATTCTACAGCTAAACTAATGAGAGTCAGCGCATGTCCTGTACATATTTAAAGGGGTTTTGCCACGATCTCATTTCATACCTCCTGTATCCAGTTCTTCAGCTCTGTGTGCTCAGAAGGAGGCGTGTGTGATTTGCATATCATGTGACCCAGCAGGATGGCATCACCAGGCCTTTCCTCTCTTTAGTCAAAGAAAGGTCTGTTTATGTAAAGCAGCATTTTGAGTAGCTGAGAGATACAGTTTTTGCCTCCAGGCACAAGGGTCCTAGGTTCAAATCCCTGCAGGAACCAAACCTGTGTTTTTTTTCTCTTTATCAATCTAGATACCTCATTGAGGTTTCTTTTTTTATTTATTTGCACTGTTTGACTAATTACTAAGGAGTCCAGAGGACGGGAGTAGAATGACAGCACCTGGGGTTAGAACACACAGTAGCGGCCTGAGAGGAGAAGTGATGTCTGAGCATGTCTGACCAGGACTGAGGAGCTCACAGCCCTTGGTCACATCCCCTGGAGATGAGCTGTAAGAATGGATCACTAAAGGAGCTGCTAAAAGAAAAACGGTGCAGAATTTTTAATAATAATAAATGGTGAAAATGTTTATTTCATTTTCAAGCTTCCCACGTCAATTTTACTTCGTGGCAAAACCCCCTTTAAAGGGGTTGTCTCACTACAAGGATTGCTTTTTATGTTGAAGATCTTACAAAAACTTTGCAATATGTATCCATTAACAGTGTCCTACCTATTCCTAGATATCCGCTCTTGTATGGGCTGCATCAGCTCCTCAGGTTGCTATAGCTACAGACCTGTTCGATCTGATAGGCTGCCAGTGCTGGTCGCTATAGCTACAGACCTGGTGTCCTCAGCAGCTCATCACCGCAAGCCAGTAGTAGCCAGAAGAGCCAGTAAATTCAAAAATGAAACTGAGAAAACAGGACTGAGGTATGATGAATTGATTTAGTGAGACAACCCCTTTAATTTTTAACACCTGCCCTGCCTGGTATGTTGGGGTGAGAATGTTGTCTAGTGAATTATTGACCTACTACGGCTCCATCACAAATGGTAGCTGGCTCTAACCTCTGTTATCCCATTGAAATTTACCTCTCCCATCACCACCATTCCAGTGCTACCATAGATACAATGTTCCCTCCTGATCCCTCACTGATGACGTCATGTTCATGGATCAAGTCATGCTGCAGCTAATCACTGACCTCTGTAGTCACATGCTGTATATGCAGACAAGTGACTGCTGAGGCCAGGGATTGGTTGTTTATACTGTCGATGACTCCTCTAACATGCTGCTACTATAGCCCTCAAGACTGCCACTATTAAGTCCTTTTTGCAATACTACAAGGCCGAAGTCCCAGGGAGGCAGCCATATGTGGACCAAGCTGTGGCTGCCAATGCCCACACAAATTTGCACTGTCCCACAGCGAGACAAAAACATGCTCCAAAATATGCACCAAAATTTGTCTTGCGGGTTTGAAATTGGCATGGATTAGTATGACATTTGTGCGCCACATTCTGTTCATAAATGTGTCTAATCTTATTAATGTGGTGCAACACACTGGGTTCCATAGAAAACTTTTGGATGACCCCCCCTGAACATTTACCAGTACCTCTTAATAATAGTTATGCAGTTACTAGATAATACAAAGAGCAAATACCTTAGCATACATATCACCATCCTTTGCTACCAAAAACCCCCCACTATAAGGGTGCATTCCCACTGCACAGGACAAATACCGTTCGGTTTGCCGGCCGGTATTTGTCCTATTTAGCGGCTGTCCCCACGGCCGCGGGGTGGTGGTGGTGGGGGCGACGTCTTTTCTCTGCGATGAGCGGAGAAAAGCCCTCCCCCTTCACATTCATAAGCACAGATTCCGTCCGAAAACCAGACGGAAGAATGTGCATGATGAATGTTTTGCCGCCGGACCGTGGGCGGAAAAACCGCCGGATGGAAAACCCACGCAGTGGGGACTGCTGCACGGGTTTTCCATAGAGCACCATTGTGCTAATTTTCGGCCGGTTTTTCAGGCGGTCTGCAAAACCGCAAATTGGCTGAAAAACTGGCAGAAAACCCGTGCAGTGGGGACATGCCCTACTAGGCCCAACATTACCAATAATCATGGGTGCCAATGGGACAGTACGGGCAGTACTCCTGTCAGGGGCCCTAATCAAAAAGGGCCCACTGATATGTTAACTAATAGGAATTAGTAATGGGTTGGGGTCCCATTTGATTTGGCCGCATGGGGCCCTGAAATGGTTAATAGATGACTGATGGCAGCCCTGCCAATAATAGTATTACATAAGTACTCAATTATACCCCCAGAACACGAAAACAAATAACCAACCCCTGAATAATACCCCTATACTATGACTGAATAAAGATCAGTTTACAAAGACCAATATTACCGCCATATAGGGGTATATACAAGTGTACACAGGCTCTGCAGACTGTATATTACCTCCATACAGTGACCATATAGTGCAGGGGCTTAACTAGAGAAGCCTGGGCCCCATAGCAAACATAGGAGCCCATATAGGGTCCTATAGACAGGCAGGATTATAGGGGGCATATAGGGGGTCATATAGACAGGCAGGCCGGGTTATAGGGGTCATATAGATAGGCAGGCAGGGTTATAGGTGGTTAAAGGGGGCATATAAACAGGCAGGATGGGTTATAGGGGGCATATAGGGGGCATATAGATAGGCAGGCAGGGTTAGTGGAGACATATAGGGGTCATATAGGCGGGCAGGATTATAGGTGCATATAGGGGACATATAGACGGGCATGCAGGGTGATAGGGGCCATATATATATATAGAAAGGCAGGGTTATAGGGGACATATAGGGGTCCTATAGACAAGCAGGCCGGATTCGAGGGGGCATATAGGGGGTCATATAGGCAGGCAGGGTTATGGGGTCATATAGATAGGCAGGCAGTGTTATAGGGGTCCTATAGACAGGCAGGCAGGGTTATTAGGGACATATTGGGGTCATATAGGCAGGCAGAATTATAGGGGGCATAAAGACAGGCATGCAAGGTTATAGGAGGCATATAGGGGTCCTGTAGACAGGCAGGTAGGGGTATAGGGGTCCTATTGACTGGCAGGCAGGGTTATAGGGGCCATGCAGACAGGCAGGCAGCAGGATTTAGGCGCCAAAAGTGTTTAAAAAAAGAAAGACATCACTTGCCTCTCTCCACGCTACCACGATGTGAAGCTCCCGCTCAGCGTTTGTGCTTTGTGTGAGTGGTGTGATGATGTGACGTCAGGTAGCTAGATAGACCATCGTTAGATAGGTTGGAAGGCCCTAGGTAGATTGGTAGGCCCCAGGTACTGTACGTAGACAGAAGTTAGGCCTCAAGTAGTTAGGCAGTAGATAGGCCCCAGGTAGGTAGGCAGGCAGTAGTTAGGCCCCAGGTAGGTGAGTAGGCCAAAGGTAGGTAGATAGGTCCCAGTTAGGTAGGCTACAGGTAGGATAGGTATAGTGTCCCTAGGTAGGTAGTAATTAGGCATAGGTAGGTAGCCCGCAGGTAGGTAAATAGGCAGGCCCCAGTTAGGTAGGTAAATATAGTTCAATATATGCACCAGCTTACCAGACCAGAAGACGCCCGGACTTGTTGAGACAAGCAAATAAAGATAAGAGGTAGGTAGGTATATTTTAGGTAGGCCCCAGGTAGCTAGGTAAGCCCCAGGAAGCTAGCTGGGTAGGCCCCAGCTAGCTAGTTAGGGTGTAGGTAGGCCCCAGGTAGCTAAGTAGGTAGGCTGTAGGTGGGCCTAAATAGGTAGATAGCCTGTAGGTAAGCCCCAGGTATCTAGGTAGGTAGACTGCAGGTGGGCCCCACATAGGTAGATAGGCCCCAGGTAACTAGGTACATAGGCCCCAGGTAGCTAGGTAAGCTTTCCAAACAATTTAGATAACTGAAAGAAGCTTGCTGGTAATAAAGGCAGTTTAATTGCACTGCAGTTAAAACTGCATCAAAACCGCGCTGTTTGAAAGCATCACATTTGTGCAACCACTTATCAAGCAAATTATAATCATGGATGCAGTGTGCTGCTTGCAATTCATGGCTGTCCTACAACCGCATCATTGTTTTTACCTTGTTGCCCAATTTGTATCTGCAATGTTATTTCCATTTCTCCATCATAGTAACAAAAATATTAAAAGAATGGTGGTAACGGGCCCTTCGCATGATGGACACTAAGGGCCACATGTATGAAAACTGTCTAGGTCTAAAACTCACTTTGTTGCCCATAGCAGCCAATCGGATGTCCCCTCTCATTTCATATAGTGCTCTGGAAAAATGAAAGGAGCGCTCTGATTGGTTGCTATGGGCAACAAAATGAATTTTAGACCTAGACAGGTTCACATGACGTATTTGCTCCGAAGTACACCTTGCAGATGCGGTAAAATCCAATAACAAGTACAGCACTCACTGAGTACTGTGTAAAAACACAGTTGTCTTTCAGAGGACAGTGATTTTATGATCGTATTTCCCAGCCCATGCTGTGCGCTCATAAGAAGAAGTGATCTGACACTTCTTTCGGGCATTTATGCACCAGGAAATGCAAATAATAGGAGGAAGAGAGGTGTTTCACATGGAAAGTATGTGCTGGACAGCACATACTTTCAACAACGCTACTGAAGAGGTATTGTGGCGCATACCTGTGCGTGTCGCAATACGCTGTCTGAACACACCCTTGCAGAGCCTTACAGACACTACTGACTACAATTGGGTGTATTGGGATCCATCATGGTGTCATCATCATGCTGTGCTATTTTTTCCATCATTTTTGGCTGAATCTGCGATGGAGGCTCATAGCGGAACATCTGACACAGATGTGAATTGAGCCTAAAGATTGGAAAAAAATATTGCCGCATGATGTGCTAGTTTTTCCGTTTCAATTATTAACATGATAGAAACCCAACTGCCACCGTTAGTGTCTATTGTGTAACAGAGATAGTGTGTAAATGGAACAAACATGATCCAAATAAGACTATATTTGCTCTATTATTCTCTATGGTTGCGCTCTGGTATACGTCCGGTCACCGTTCTTAACAGTATCCCATCGGATACCACTTGCAGAGTCAAAAACTATAAATGAATGGCCCTGTAATGAAACAGAAAACTGAAAATAACAATGCACATGTGCATGTAGTTCACATTGCTCATCACAAGATGTAGGAAAAAAACACTATGGGCCTTATGTATGAAAACTGTCTAACTAAGATTCTTTTTTAAAATGGTCCCTTTATTATAAGCAATAAAATAAGGTCATTACCCGCGATTCGAATCAAATAGCAGTTGACAAGGACAAAAAGGTTCAAATTAGAATTTTAAATCCTTTAAAAACACCTGTACCCCCTATCATTCATTAATTAAAAATACTTAAAAAGCAAAAAAAAAAAAAAGGAGAATAAAAGTTTATTAAAAATCCGGATCCGAGCCCCTTTTTAAATTTTTTGGGAAATGCCCCCCTTACAAGCCCACCCTCCCAGGCCCAACCGGGGAGAAAAATTAGAACGGCAGGGATCCGGATATTTGAAACTGGGCTTTGTCCCCCCGTTTAAGGGGTAGGTTTGCCAATCCTCCCCTTATTTACCCTTTTTTTTTCATCAAAAAAGATTGGAGAAGGAAAGAAGCCGCCCCTTTTGAGGGAGGGGGCCCTCATGGATCTCAACAAAAAAGGGGCCCCCTACACATTAAAACATACAACACAGGCTCCATTCCCGGGCCCACCCCCCAGGGGGCCCCATTTTTAACACATCCTTGCTTCCCTAAAATTCACCCCTTTTCCCGATATTACCATCTTTTTTTTTTGTTAGGTGGGTCCCTAATTTCAAACTTTAAACAGTTATCGTTTGATGCTCCAACATCAGGCAAATTAAGTCACCCCAAGGTGGTTTCCTCCTTGTTATAAGTCGGTAAGGGACGAGAGAACTGGTGGCAGCTTGTCTGGCAGATTTTTGTTTAACCAGTGTGGGTAAACACATCTCTCCCAGCTGTTCAGGATTCTGGACGAGTAGGGTGTTCTCTCGTCCTCCCTGGGTCTCCCTGTGCCCGTGTGGACAGGGGTCAATGGTGTAACAGTATCTGGCTGACACCTTGTGTATCCCTAGGGGGCAGCGCAACATCATGATACACCTCAAGTCAGGCCGTCGACCCTTGAGTGGGCCAGCGGGGCGGGCTTTTTCCTGACAGGAGCTCTGATTAGTTGCTATGGGCAACAAAGACAGTCTTACTGCTAGACAGTTTTCATACATATGGCCCTATGTGCATAAGTGTAACTATAGTTGTAGTAGCCAAAGTAGCTCCTATGGGTCTCAGAAGTTGAGGGGACACTCAGAACATCGTACCTTTTGTAGGAAATAAATTGGTGTGGGGTCCATACTTCTGTTTCCATTTTATTGTGGTGGTGCCCATCTAATTATGCTTTGTGGTCCTAATAATTCTGGTTACTCCTTAGCACAAGGTAGCAATACACAGGTGAGTTACAAGATTATGACATATTTGTCTCAATGCACATACCTGATTCGGGTTTCTTGTTATTTATTTTCACTGTTTGACTAATTACTAAGGATTGCAGAGGACAGGAGTAGAATGACGGCACCTGGGGTTGAACACTCGCTAAGGTGGTGGTGTGTTTTTGACAGGGAAAGATGAAAATAACCCCTGAAGGGACGGTGATGTCTGAGCATGTGTGGCCAGGACTGAGGACCTCTTGCCACTGGAAGAAACCCCGCGAGACGAGATATACACTATGGATCACTAAGAGAGCAGCTAAAGCAGAAATGCTACAGAATATTGAATAATGGTGAAAATGTTTATTTTTTAATTTGCAGGCTTCTCACCTCAATTTTACTTTGGGGCAAAACCCCTTTAAAATAATGGAAACCATAAAAAACATATTTAACATTTACTGACTTGTTTTATGCTGGAGAAGTTTTATTTTTGGAGGCATAGTTTAGGTTTACAAATAAATTACTACGGAAGTTAAAAAAAAATAAAAAATTTGACAGCCTGAACATATTCCATAGTTACATAGTACAGTAGAAAAAAGATATACTGTATATGTCCATGAAGTTTAACCAAGGGTGGGGAAAATGTGGGTGAAGAGAGGGAGATAAGGGTCAAATCCCTGCAGGAACCAAATGTAGATTTTTTTTTTCAAGGCACACTCCTGATTGAAGTTTCTTTTTCCCTTTTATTTATTTGCACTGTTTGATTAATTACTAAGGAGTCAGGGGAAAGGGAGTAGCAGACAGCACTGGTTTTGAACACCGCCAGCAGTGTTTTGAGTTTACAAGCAGGGAAGAACTGACGTAGGCCTGAGAGGGGATGTCTGAGCTTGTGGCCGGGGACTGAGGGCGCTCTCGTCTTTGGTTGTATTCCCGGGAAAACCCAGCTGTAGATATAGATCATAAATGAGAGCAAAAAAAAAAAATGCACAAAAATTTTAATTATAAGAAGGTTTAAAAACTTTATTACTTAATTTGCAAGCGTCCTACATCAATTTTACTTTGTTGCAAAACTCTTTTAATGATGTTGTAACTGCAGAAAAAGCTTCACTTTTACGCATTACAAATTTGGGGGGGACCCTGTCACCTGGTTGTCTTCTCTGACAGGCTTTTTTTTCTGCTGGACAACGGGGGAAAAATACAAGGAAAACCCCCCTGAAACCCCTTGCTGGAAAACACAAACTGGTGGTGGCCACGCTTTATGGCCTGGGGATTGTTTTTGTGCCATTCTCTGAACCCAGCCATCCATGTGGAAAGCATGCCAAACCGATTTGGTTTAAATCCAACCTTTTAGATCACATGCACCCCATCCCTTTTTTGTTTCGATAGACAGAGGGGATTTTCCGTAAGAAAAATGCGACATCTCACAGAGCTAGAAATGTCCAACATTGGTTGGAAGAGCTTGACCAAGACTTCCAGGTACTACCCTGGACCCTAAGTACACAGACTTGAACACAATGGAGCATCTCAGGGCCGGGACAACGGGTAGGCAGAGGTAGGCGATCGCCTAGGGCCCCCTTCCTCTGCTGTCACTTGGGGTGCGGGCAGGGCCCCGAACCTCGCCGGGCCCCAGGCCACTGCCTGGGTTTTGAACGCCGGGGGTCTCTTTCAGCGCTTCTGGGGAGAAAGGAGCGAGCGCTCCCTGCTCCGCAGCATGCCAACCGCTACCGGAGGACGCTGGATCCTCCGGAAAGCCGCAGGGCCGAAGCAGGGGGGGCCGCCGGCCCCTATAGCGTTTAGAACCCCCGCGGCTCCGTGCGGCTCAGCTGGCGCGTTGCATAAGTGATTAAATTCGATGCTCCCCTTTCCTCGGCGCCAGCGCTCATAGGCCGTGCGCCCGAGGAGCTGGGGGGTACGCCCCGGCGGGAGGCGGGGCCTGAAGAGGAGCGTGCCCCCGGGGGAAGCAGTAAGGGGGGTATAAATGTTGTTATTTTTGCCCGCCTGTGGCCCCCCACCCGCCTGGGCCCCTAAACGCCCCCTGTGGCCCCCTTAAAGCCTGCCCCGTGGCCCCTATACGCCTCCCCGGCCCCCATATGCCCGCCCGTGCCCCCTGGCCTGCCTGACCCCCATACGCCTGCCTGTGGCCCCATACGCCTCCTGTGGCCCCAAAGACTGCCTGTGGCCCCCTCCCTGCCGTGGCCTCTAAACCCCGCCCGTGGCCCCCCGCCTGCCTGTGGGCCCCTTTCGCCGCCTGTGGCCCCAACGCCTGCCTGTGGGGCCCCCCTACGCCTGCCTGACCCCCCAAACCCCCCCTGAGCCCCCCATACGCCCGCCTGCGCCCTATACCCTACCGAGCCCCAATATGCCCCGCCTTGGCCCCCAGCTTATACCTGCCTGAGCCCCCCTTTGCTATTATTGCTGGTGCCCCTTTATACCTCCTAGCCCCTATAGCTATATACCCGCCTGAGTGCCCTTATACCTGCCTGAAATGCCCCTAAATATTTACCTGCCTGAGTGCCCCCTTATCAAAAGCCTCCGGATACCCTATACTATTACCTCCTGATGGGCCCCCCTTTCAAAATGCCGCCTGAGAGTGGGGCCCTATAAAAATACCTCCGGTAAACCCCTATATACCCCGCCTTTTAACCCCTAATCAATATGCCTGCCCGAAGGACCTTAAACTATATACCTCTAATCCCCTATTCTATATACCCCGCCTGATACCCTATTCTATATACCGCCCGAGAGTGACCCTAAAACTATTACCTGCCTGAGTGTGCCATATAATTCCTGCCTGAGTGCCCCCATATTTATACCTACCTTTAAGGGACAAAACATATAACTGCCTGACTGAGGGGGATTCATTACCGTCTAATGAGGGGCGTATTACCTAAAATTAAAGGGGTTACTGGAAATGTGAGGAATTTTTAAGATATTTGTGTCCCAAACTGCAGGGACGAGTGTTGGCCGGAAGAAATCAGCAAAAAGGGGTGAACCATGGAGAAAAAAAGGGAAATTGAAAGACCTGATCAGAAAAGAGTCTCCGGGGATCATAAATGTAAACTGCAGTGTAATCCTTTTTATTTTTCCAGAGCCCTACATACCTAGTACCTACCCCTAATGGTCACTGTAGGCGTGGGATATTTAAACAAGCCTTGGGCACATGTGGGGGTGCGTTTGGTCAGGGTTTTTGGGAGGGTTTTTGGTCCTTTGTAGTAAAGTTTTTGGGGTTGGGTTTTTTAAGAGTTTTTTTAGTAACAATCCCTTTGTCTGGTAGTTTGCTCCATTTCGGTGGATTTTTGGTGACTGTTATTTAGGGATTACACTGTCATCGGGGGGAGCGATTTTGAAAAGCAAATTTGTCATTGTGCAGTGACTGCTGAGGAGAGGGACGGGATCTATTTGGAAATCAGAAAATTAGGGGCAGGCCTGGCGCGGGGGTGAGGGGAATTAGTGCGGGGGGGGGGCTTTTTTGGGGGGATGAGGGGGGGGGGGGGGTGCTTTTGGTGTACTTGCCTAGAGCATCAAAATGCCTTGCCCCGGCCTGGAGCTTATACTGCATCTATCATGGTGCTTGCTTTACAGGCCGCCCCCATGCACCCTCCGGGGGATGCAGTCAGCCTTGCCCCAGATGTGGATCAGGCCCCCCATTAGGGGGTACGGCGTACGGTAGGGCCCCCGGGCCGGGTGTGAAGCAAGGGGCGTTACCTCCCGGCGGCCGCGGGCCCCCCTTGCTTCACAGGCCGGCCCGGGCCCCATCCCTTACTGCCTGTATGGGAAATACCCTTTCCCCTACCTTTTCCGCTTTTTTCTTCAATATGGGGGGGGGGCTTTGAGTGGGCTCGCCCACATGGAGGGGCCCTGCTCCGTCTCAGTGCCCTGCTGCGCGCCGCTAGTAGGTTACATGCACTCATGGATGCGGCGGGACGAGGGAGGAGGGCCCCGGGGCGCTCCTGTCCAGCACGGGGGGGGAGAGAAAGTTACATGAAATTGCCTGGGTATCATGTCACCTATGATGGCGCGCAGCTAGGGACACTGGACAGAGCACGGACCCCTCACTGTGTGCACCCTCACTAAAACCCCCCCCTCCCCCTCTTTACAGCGTGTGGACCCCCACTCAAACCCCCCCTCTTTCAGCGTGGGGGGGCCCTAGAAAAACCCCCCCCCCTCTTCAGCGGTGGGGCCCATAGAAAACCCCCCCCCCCCTTTCTTCAGAACTGGGGGGCCCCTGGAAAACCCCCCCCCCCCCTCTCTTCAGCGCTGTGGGCCCTAAAAAAGCCCCCCCCCCTTTCTTCAAGACTGGGGGGCCCCCGGGAAAAGCCCCCCCTCTCTTCACGTGTGGGGCCCCTGGGAAAAAGCCCCCCCCCCTTTTTTCAGCACGGGGGGCCCCCGGAAAAGCCCCCCCCCATCTCTTCAGCGCTGGGGGGGCCCTAGAAAAGCCCTCCCCCTCCCCTTCAGCGCGGGGGGCCCCCTAGAAAAGCCCCCCCTCTTATTCAGCGCTGTGAGGCCCGGGGAAAAGCCCCCCCCTTTTCAGCGCTGTGGGGCCCCCGGAAAAGCTCTTCTTCAGCGCTGGGGGGCCCCCGGAAAGCCCCACTCTTTTCAGCGCTGTGGGGCCCCTGGCAAAGCCCCTCTCTTCAGCGCTGGGTCCCCCTGAAAAGCTCCTCTCTTCAGCGCTGGGGGCCCCCTGGCAAAGCTCCTCTCTTCGCCTGTGGGGCCCCTGGCAAAGCCCCCTTTCTTCGCGCGTGGGCCCCGGAAAAAGCCTCCTCTCTTCACGCTGTGGGGGCCCCTGGAAAAGCCCCCCCTTTTCAGCGCTGGGGGGCCCCCTGGAAAAGCCTCCTTCTAGCGCGTGGGGCCCCTGGTAAAGCCTCCTCTCTTCAGCGCTGGGGGGCCCCCGGGCAAAGCCCCCTTTCAGGCTGGGGGGGCCCCGGCAAAGCCCCCTCTCTTCGCGCTGGGGGGCCCCCAGGCAAAGCCCGCTCTCTTCAGCGTGTGGGGCCCCTGGAAAACCCCCCCTCTCTCCAATATGGGGGGCCCCTCTAAAGCCCCCCCCCCCCTCCGCTTGTGGGGTCCCAGGGGCGGGTTTGGGGGGGCCCCACCAGCTGGGGGGCATTGAGCAAGGCCCCATGTTGGAGAGAGGAAAGTTTGAAAAGGGTCCCCCGGTGGAGGGGGGACTCCTTCATCTCAGAGGCCCGCATTGCTTTTAAAAAATGGGGCCCCCTGCCCCTGCTAAAAGAGGCCTGCGCTCAATAGCTTCACTAGTGGGGGGGTTTGAGGAGAATCTCCACAGGCTGGGGGAGACTTGAGCGGGGGCCCACGGTGGGTGAGTGGGGCCCCACACAAGTTCTCCCACTACCTACCTACCTGGTATCTACCAAATGGGGGCCTGCTCCCTACCCCCTGGCTATTATATCTACGGGAGCCGTGCTACCTACTACTACGGGGGAGCCGCTAGCTATCATTTATCTAGGGGAGCCCGCTAGCTCCCTACTACTGGGGGACCCCCGTAGTATCTATTTATCTCGGGGAGCCCGCTAGCTACCTATCATCTACGGGGGGCCCGCAGCTCCTATCTTTTACGGGGAGCCCGCTGCTACCTATCTATTAGGGGGAGCCCCCCGCAAAACCAAACTACTAGGGGAGCCCGCTGCTACCTATTTTCGGGAGCCCGCTAGCTACCTATCTATCTAGGGGGACCCGTAGACCTATCTATTAGGGGGACCCGCTAGCTACCTATCTTGGGGGAGCCCCCCAGCACCTTTATTTGGGGGAGCCCGCGTACCATTATTTCGGGAGCCCGTAGCTCCCTATCTATCTAGGGGAGCCCGCTAGACCTATCTTTTCGGGAGCCCCCTATACCATCTATCTAGGGGGCCCCGCTACTACCTACTATCTTGGGAGCCCGCTAGCACCTATCTGGGGGGCCCGCTGCTACCTATCACAAAGGGGCCCCGCTGTACCTATCTATTCGGGGGCCCCGCTAGCTACCTATCTATCTGGGGGGCCCGCTGTACCATCTATCTTGGGGGGCCCCGCTAGCTCCTATCTATCTAAAGGCCCCCCGTAGCTACCTATCTATCTTCGGGAGCCCACAGCTACTATTATCTTCGGGACCCGCACTACCTATCTTCGGGAGCCGCTAGCTCCCTATCATCTAGGGGAGCCGCTAGCTACCTATCTATCTACGGGGAGCCGCTAGCACCTATCTATTACGGGAGCCCGCACTACCTTCTATTTGGGACCCCGTAGTACCTTTAGGGGGGCCCCACCCCCTAACAAACCCCTACTACCATCTTTCTACACCCCCCCAAAATCCCCCTTTCTTTTTTAACCCCATTTTCCTATCTTCAAAAGGGGGGGAGCCTACTACCTTCTATTTCGGGACCCGCACAACCAACTTTAGGGGACCCGCTAATTTATTACCCCCCACAACTACCACTACTACACCCCACTATTTATTTCAAAGGTAGTATTTTTATTAAGGGGGGGGCCCCTACTACCAAAACTTCTACACCCCACTCCTTTTATCCACGGGGACCCCTAGCTTCCTTCTCTACGGGGGGGAACACACGGGGAGCCCGCTCCCTTTAAAGGGGAGGTATTACCCTCTTGGGACCCCAGTACCTACTTTTTGGGGGCCCCACAAACCACTTTAGGGGAGGTACAATTTTCCCGGGGGGCCCCTACTCCTATTATTAGGGGCCCCCTTTACTTTACTGGGGGACCCCGCAACCCCCTGGGAAGGGGCCTAATAACAAACTAATGGGGGTTATGTACCCCCAAACGGGCCTAAGGGGGAAATTCCTTTTGGGCCCTAGGGGATGGGGGTTTGAAACTTGGGGAAGACTAAGTGGGGGTGATAAGATGGGGAAATTTTTCAGGTTTTTTGTGTAAATTCTGCGGGCGAGTGGTGCCCCGGGGAAGTCCCCAAGGGCGGTTGTACGGGTGGAGAAGAAAACGAAAGGAAAAACTCATCGCAGGATTCCCCTGGGAGTCACAAGCTGTAACTCCCCCTGGTGTGCACTTGTTTCTACCAATTGGTCATGTAGGGAGGTATTATTGCTTTGGTGTAACGGCTTAATTTAGTAAAGTAAGGGGTATTTTTTTAGTCTTCTAGGGTGGAGATAGTGGTGATGATGTGGTGGTTATTTGGTTTTGTATATTGTTATTGTATTGTCTGGGTATATGGTTTTTGGTCGAAAATTTAGTGGAGATACAGTGATTTGTGGCGGATTGTGGTCTTGTATACTTTCTGACTCGCACAATATAGATAAACTGACGTTGTAAAATCAAGGAAAATGAATCCAAAAACAATGGGCAAATGCATTTTTATTTTTTTTTGGATTTGGTAGGGGGGGTTGTAGGGGGCAAAGTTGATTTGAGGGGGGGGCCCCCTCTTAGCGTTGGGGCCCCGAAATTTTTTATGGCGGCCCTACCTGTGAAACCCCCCAGGATTAATCACTCCCCGCCCGTCTAGTCTGCTCATGGTGCACCAAAAGGGTTACTCTGGATATTAACTGCTGGTCATAATAATGTGACTCGACCGTATACGTACAATAGGAAGACCTGTCTGCTCCACACAGAGGCGTATCACCGTGACAGCCTGGACCAACCCGCTGAACTGCAAGACAGAAGCTTCCTGAGCACAACCTGACCGATAAACCCCTTTTGATTGGCTTTGGGGTCACCCTGAAATTTGGGCCCTGGCGTGGGGCCAATCCCCTGCTCCCCCGGCTCAAGCTGTAGTCATCCGTCTGTTGGGGACGCTACAGCTACCAATGCGGAGGGATCTGTAGCCTCCACCCACACGGTCAGTGCTCTCTCATGATTGGCTGTCTCATGATCGGCTGTCCCGCCCCTGCCCGTGGGTGGTTTGATTTGGGGCCGTGCTGTTGAGGGAAATTGTCGGGGCCGGGGGGGAGGTGCCCGGTGAAGCGATGCTGCGGGCAGGATTCGGGCTCTTCTTGCTCGGTCTTTGCTGCACCTGGTGTCCGGCGCGCGGGAGCGAGGATGCAGAGTACGTAACGTGCGGGTCCGTGGTGAAGCTGCTCAAAACCCCGGGACAACGGCGGTCCATTCCCACGAGCAATCGGTCAGGTGAGTGCTCTGGGACAAATTGGGGGGAAGTGGTGGTCCCTATGGGTTTACTGATGCTGGCCCCTTTGGGGTGAGACTGCAGCTCCAAGCATGTCCTGACAGAGGAGGAAGTGTCTGGCGTGGCTGCACCCTGCCCTGTAAACCCCCGCTGCCACCTGTCGGCTGGGGGGTGATGGCTGACGGCCCTGTATGGAGATCTCTATAGTACTGGAGATCACCTGTGTCTATCGCACACCACTGATCCTGGCTCTGTTCTCCAGTGTTGGTACAAAAGTGTGGCGTTACCCAATGCAAAAACACGATTTGTGATCTAAGGGGGGTAAGGGTGGGTTACCTATGGGCCACAGTATGAAAAATGTTGGGTTAAAAAAACACTTTTTTCCCATAGTAAAAAACAGAGCGCCCCTTTCATTTTTCCCGAGCACTATTTGGAACAAGAGAAACGCTTGATTGGTTTCTTTTGGGGAAAAAAGTGAATTTTAGCCAGTCATTTTCTAAATTGGGCCCCAGTTGTGGACCCAGTGGATAGGGGGCCCCTGAAAAAAATGTTTTCCTATTGGGCTACAGATATGTTTTCCTGAAAGACCGGGAACTTTGGGAGAACACTTTTGAGTCCTGCAGGTAAAGTGTCCCCCTGGAAACAGCGCATATGTAAGTTTGTCTTTAATTTATGGGGTGACGTGTTACATGCTTATTTGAGCATAGTCACAAATTGTAGTGTGAACCCAGCCTAAGATCTGTTCTACAAGACATTGGGCCTCATTTATGAATACTGTCTAAACGGAAGCCTGTCCTTGTTGCCCATAGCAACCAATCAGCGCTCGGCTGTCATTTTTCTAGATCAGTAAAAGGAATGTAAGCGGAGCACGTGTTGCACCAATTCTCTGGAACATGCTGCCCCATGCAATCAGGCAAACTCATAACCCTCAGAGTTTTAAGAGTGCCTTGGAATAATAGCCAGGCCCACTAAGTCCTAATTACAAACCCCCCATGTTTAGTCACACACATTTGTCACCCGCTGTACTTGGGCACGTACCTGTATATAGATGTACGATCTGGGTGGCAGCTTATCCCCGTTTTGTAAAACCATTCCCCCTATTTCCCAGCATGGCCCGGACCCTTGGTAAACCAAGCATTACTCGCCCATACTTCCTTATAGATTGTAAGCTCGTGGGAGCAGGGCCCTCACACCTTGTGTCTGATCTGTGTGTAGCTTTTTACTGTGTAATGTTTGTTTTTTGTCTTTAATAAATATTATTATTGGGAACAAAAACTACTTGGGGTATGTTCACACACCTTCTAGCCGGCATATAGCTTCATGGGCGTTTTAGAAGTACGCCCTGACCAACGTCTTCTTCTAAAGTGCTCTGTGCCAGCCCCCAGTATGTAGAAGCTGGGAAGAAGTGACATGTCTATTATAGCTGTCAATGAGTGCTATGATTTTACCATAATCATGCTATGTGAACATACCCTTAGACAGTTTTCCTAAATGAGGCCCGCTTTCTGTTTCCAATCTTAGGGCATGTCCCCACGGCAAAAAAAAAAACGGCCAGAAATGAGCACAATTGTGCTCTATGGAAAACCCGTGCAGCAGTCCCCACTGCACGGATATTCCGTCCGGCGTTTTTTCCGCCTCCGGTCCAGCGGCAAAACATTGTGTAAGCACAATCTTCCGTCCAGATTCCGGATGAAATCTGTGTTTCTCAATGTGAAGGGGAGGGCTCATCGCAGAGAAAAGCCATCCCACCCGCGGCTAGGGGGACGGCCGCAAAACAGGACAAATACCGGCCGGCAAACTGACCGTTATTTGTCCTGTGCCGTGAGAATGCGCCCTAAGGCTATGTCCACACTGCATAGGATTACGATCGTATCTCCGGCGCTTTTCGTTTTTTTAAAAGCGCCGGAGATACGATCGTCAGTGTGGTGCCATAGACGGCAATAGCAAAGACGAGCTGCAGTCTACACAGCTCGTCTTTTCTCTGCCCGTCTTTCGGCAGCGGCGTATTATACAACATGCTGTGTAATACACCGGTTCTTCTCGTTTTCTTGCCGTCTTCCCATACAATGCTATTGTATGGGGGACGTCAGGTAAATGAGAACCGACCGCGGTTTTTGTACGAAGCGTGACAAAAGCCGCGGTCCTGCATCAGAGACAGAACGGCCGCTTTAAGGGCTGTTTTTTCTCTGATGCAGTGTAGACATAGCCTTATAGCTAGTGTTTAATACATGTCAATACTCCACACTTATTCCATACGGTAGGAATGTTGCATCATATGAATCTACACTTATTATAGAGGAACTGTAATATGTCTGTTTTAGTACATACATGCTCTCCCTGTGATATACCAATTCTGCAGCATCTTCTCTTATAACTCTACGTTGTGCTGTTCCTCTGTTATTCCTCCGAGAAATATATTAATGAATCTGTCAAATGGGTGTTACCAATTGGGGGGGGTCCTTGCACATAATGATTGTCAGCACGGATTGGACAAGGTCCCGGTGCAGAGACCCTCCCCCCAATTGGTAACACCCAGCTGACAGATTCAGTAATGAATTTCTAGAAGGAATAACAGCACAAAGCAAGTGTAGACAATCTTTATGTTGCTCTAATGGATCTTGAAGGGATCCACTTCAGACGAATCTGAGGAAGGCCTTTGGCCGAAAACGTTCACCTATTACGTCTGAACCTTATTGTGCCTAATTTCTTACCATATAAATGCTCTGGAGGCCTGTCATATATTTGTAATAAATTACTTACTATCACTGCAAGAAACAAGAGTGCCTTGGACTTTATTTTGATGCTCTAATGGATCTAAAATCAAATTTGAGGCCACATTCCCAATACTTTTGCTAATATAATTCTACAGATCCTATGCAGATCTATGTGTCTCCATGGTAACAGGCTACAACCACATTTTGTGTAGTTTGATCCTGCCTCCAGTCATATGTCCCTTTTTCTTTTGGTTACCTGGAGCAGGGGGCAGAGTGAGGAGCGTAAAGCATCATCGTAGCGTTAGGGTATGTTCACATGATGTACTGCGGTGCGTACAGTATGTGCCACAGTACGTCGTGTGTTTCAGGAGCTCGCGCTGATCAGCGCGTACTCCCGCGGCCCGGGGGTGAGGTGGGAGGCGTTAGCCTGCCGGCCCCATAGACCTGCAATACACGCGGCGCGCAGTCGCCGCAAGTAATTGACATGTCACTTATCTCGCCGCGCGTACAATACGATCGTATTGTACGCATGGGGGGGACGAAGTGTAATCCATAGTTCTCTATGAGAGCTAAGGATTACCGTAATTATCAGGGCTGTGGAGTTGGCAAGCTCAATTTCCCAAACCTCCGACTCCTGACTCCCTCATACATGGCGCATGTCTAAGTAATAACTTTATTGTAGTAAAATGGTAACATCAGGCTGTTTATCACATTATGATACAATAATCAAGCTATTTATGTAGAACAGACAAGCAAAAGAGTAACAATGTTTTGATCTTTTGAACACTTGTGGGTAGAGTTGAAGACAAAGCTGTATTTGTATCAAAGTCCAGTCTGCACCAACATTGGGACTATGTAGAAGAGACCTGGGATCAGATTTTGGTCAAGACATGCTTGAATCTGATCCAGAGCCCAGAAGGATTCAGGCAGAGCTGAAAGCCAAATGGGGGATTTACCAAATACTAACAAAATAATAAAAACTAACATATTGATTTTTAGGAGCAAAACAGTAACAATGCAGTTACAGGAAAGAATCTGCAGAACTAAGAAGGTGCTAAATACTTGCAGGTCAAATTTCTGTATAAGATCGGTAAGATGACTGTATATAAAATTACAGTAGCCTCATGTACAAAGCAGTAGTGGATGGTGAGATATGGAGCCTGAAAGTCACAAGTTCAAAACATTGTTACCCTTTTGCTTGTCACTGACAAAATGTATTTATTGGATAGGACTTTAGAACACAAATTGTAAATATGCAAAACACTAAAGGAACATTTGTGGAGTCTCTGAATTTGTTCTGAGAAATAGTATTGCCTCCATCAGATCCTGCATACATGACCTCACAACTGATCTCATTATTTCCAGGCTAGAGAACGGCCTCTCTACACTAACTTGGGTTGGGGGCAAAGTGGTGACCACAGGGGCAACATTTCAATGTCAGGGTATAAAGGAATTGCCTCAGCCAGTCAGTTTTGATGAATAGTTGAACTCTTCTGCTTTGAAAGCAGGGCAAAAATTTTGACACAATCTGTTTGTCATGGAAGCAGAATCTTTCCCCCTGGGGCAGCACTTTGCCTGCTCCATGTCATCAATTACACTCCTCATGTGATGAGGCTGAAGATATGGGAACAGTAGCACTGGCCGGACCCAATTCCTCTTGCTCTTTGCACTGCATCAAACTATTATATATTTATATATCAAACTTATTATATATTTTGGGAGTCGGTCCCTTTTATGACGACTCCATCTCCTGCAAAATAGGCTCCGACTCCACAGCCCTGGTAATTATGAGGCGCATTTCCCCGCGTATTAAGCGCAGTACGCCATGAAATACGCAGCGAAATGCGCCCCATAATATGGCGTGTGAATATACCATTAAACCGCACAGTGTTTCCCTATACTCTGTAACTGTGGCGTTGCATTGATTTTCATCAGAGCTGTGTACACACATTAGCAGGATACTTTTTATCAATACCGTTGACAAAGTTGATTTATTTGAGCAGCACAATGGTTCCAACCATATTCTTATCCTATAAATAAGATGGAAGTTCGAGCTGTTCCATGTGTGACCTGGATTTTTACAGCAATGTCCTCTTTATCTATCAGGAAGTGGCCAGCAATCTGTCACTGGTGTGGATGCCTCTGATGATGCCAACAGCTACTGGAGGATAAGAGGCAAAAAAGATGGAGACTGCACCCGTGGAGAACCTATAAAGTGTGGCCAAACTATTCGCCTTACCCATGTGAACACGGAGAAGAACCTCCATTCACATCATTTCTCTTCACCTCTATCCAACAACCAGGTATTGATCCCCTTCAGGAAGACCAGAGCATCCATTGCTTATTTGCTGTGTGTATGAGCCTTGCTTCCTGCAGTGCAGAATCTCCTACTAGTCTCTGAAAGGGTTTTTCCAGCTCGCTTTTTGCTTTTTACTAGTTGGCCTTAAAGGGAATGTGTCATCAAAAAAAGACGTTGTTTAACTCACATTTTTATGTTCACACATTTTTTAAGAATTTTTGGTTATATATTTATTTTAATTTTCATATCACTTTCAATATTTTTTAAGAATTCTTAAATCCTGCAGTTTTCACTTTGGCCACTAAGCCTAATAATAGTCTGACACTTCCTGTTCTGTACAGAAAGAATCTCAGTTTTCGGCACATTATCAGCACTAAGAGGGTCAAAGTGAAAGGAGACACCAGTGTGAATAGATAACACAGGACCACCAGTACAAGAGAATAATCCAGTTACCTTTCACCTTCTGAATGACTCTTCCAGTACAGAGCATGACTAGAAAATCTCCTTAGATGAAGGACGATCATCTTAAAGGAATCTGTACATAGGTTATGCCCTGGAGACAGCACAGGAGTGTCAGACTGCTTTTTCAGCACGTGCCCTTATCGTAAGAGCTGCAGTTTTAGAGCATTTAATGCAAATCTTATTCTAGCAGGTGTTAGCCCCGCCACCAAAGTAGCAGGTTGAAAAACTGACTCTTGAATGACTCTGGATTGAAAACAGCAAGATTGGAGCATTAATACAAGAAAACTACAGCATCTTACAGAATAAGGGACACAGCACGTAAACAGGGGGCGGGAGCGGAGCGCCGGCACCTCGCAGGCCAATAGACATTCATTACCAGCGGTGCGTATACGCTGCTAGTAAATGACATTTCACCTCTCCCCGCGCGGCGGATTCGCTGAGCAGTGAGAGGAGACATAATCCATAGTTCTCTATGAGAACTGTGGATTACCGTAATGACTGGGACGTATTCCATCCGTAATTTGCGCACTCCGGCACATAATTACGGACTAAAATATGTCCAATTCTAAGCCGTGTGAACCAGGGGCGTAACTAGAGAAGCCAGGGTCCCAAAGCAAAATTTTGGATGGGGCCCCCTACCCCCCCCCCCCCCCCCCCCGACCACAAACATTTACCAGGACATGCTGTGAGATAATGTATATAATCCAAGGAGTAACTACCTCACCATACATCTCACCATCATACTGCTACCAAACAAATCCACTATACCAAAACTAACATTACTAATAACACTACTACATATGGACCTGACTCTACCACCAGAACACGACCACAAAGTGACTGAATAATACCCCTACACTATTACTGATCAGTACACAAAGACCAATAGTAAAACCCCCATATA
>JAODAL010057397.1:0-22703 GCA_025379985.1 Phyllomedusa bahiana
CTCAGGAACACTTTCCCATGGTTATGAAACCCAAGGATCCGGCGAGGCCGGATGAGAAGTGCCGGACTAAATAGGAGCAGTGCCCGGCAATGAACCAATTACCGGCGCACTGCCCCTTGGAATTCAAATTGCCGCCGCGCGCCCGCCCCTAGGGGCGGAGTTACGCGCCAGGACCCGGAAGCAGCCTGAGCAGGAGCGTGGCCGGATAAGTGCATGCCGGGGGGGACGGGGAGGCGAGCGGACCCCGAAACCCGACGTGCGGGAGGGGGGCTCCGCTCGGTGCAGGGGCACGGGCGCGCCTGCGACCCGGGACAGTGGTCGCAGGGCGTCCGTGACACTTAGCTACCTTATACAGGCTCCCTAGCTACCTATGAACTGCCTAGCTATTTAACTGCCTAGTATATGTATATGTATATCTCTTCAACCTATCACTAACCTCTGGCATCTTCCCTTCCGCCTTTAAACATGCTACTATCACTCCAATCCTAAAAGAACAACCCTTGACCCCTCTTCTCTGTCCAACTAATGCCCCATCTCACTGCTCCCTTTTGCTTCCAAACTCCTCGAGCAGCACGTCTATCTTCAGCTGTCCTTCCACCTCTCCTCCAAACTCTCTTCTTGACCCACTACAATCTGGTTTTTGACCCCACCACTCTACCGAAACCGCCCTAACCAAAGTCACTAATGACCTAGTAACTGCTAAAGCCTCATTCCACTACTCTGTGCTCCTCCTCTTAGACCTGTCCTCTGCCTTTGACACTGTCGACCATTCCCTCCTGCTACAAATCCTCTCCTCCCTCGGCATCACAGACTTGGCTCTTTCCTGGATCTCCTCGTACCTCACTGATCGGACTTTCAGCGCCTCATTCTCGCTCCATCTCCTCCTCCCGGCCTCTCTCTGTCGGTGTCCCCCAAGGGTCAGTCCTGGGCCCACTACTCTTCTCTATCTACACCCTTGGCCTCGGTCAGCTCATAGCCTCACATGGCTTTCATTACCACCTGTATGCTGATGATACCCAACTCTACATCTCTGGCCCAGATGTCACTTCTCTACTCTCCCGGATCCCTGACTGTCTGTCGTCCATTTCCTCCTTTTTTCTCTCACGTCTTTCCCAAAACTAAATGTTTATAAAACAGAACTCATCATCTTTCCACCATCAAACTCGACCCCTGCCCCTGATCTCTCTATTACAGTCAAAGGCTCTACAAATCTCACCGGTCCCCCGCAAGTCCGCTGCCGTGGGGTAATCCTGACTCTGCTCTATCTTTCAAACAACACATAATAACCCTCACCTCTGAGTGCTGCCTCCACCTGAAAAACATCTCTCGCATCCGCTCATTCCTCAACTATGCCCACTACAAAAATGCTGGTCCATGCCCTTGTCATCTCCCGCCTAGACTACTGAAAAATCCTTTCAGTGGCCTCCCAGCTAGCACCCTGGCTCCCCTCCAATCCATTCTTAACTTTGCTGCCCGTCTTATCCACCTCTCTCCTCGCTACCCCTCTGCCTCCCCCCTCTGCCAATCCCTTCACTGGCTTCCCCATTGCCCAGCAAATTTTCTTTCAAGCTACTAACCATGCCCTACAAGCCTCTCCATGACCTCACCCCTCGATACATCTCTGCCCTAATTTCAAAATATCTCCCCTCACGCACTCTCCCCCTCCTCACAGTACCTACTCATCTGCTCTCCCCTTATCAGCTCCTCACACAACCATCTCCAAGACTTCCCCCTTGCTTCACCCATACTCTGGAACTCACTGCCCGACACATCAGATTCTCCTCCACTTTCACCAGCTTCAAAAGCAACTGAAAACCCATTTCTTCAGGCTTCCCTTTATACCTTCACTAAACTTGTCACTACTTCCTCCACGGACATGTTTTGCCCTCACCTCCTGTCTCTTTCCCCTCCTTGTAGATTGCAAGCCCTCGCGGGTAGGGTCCTCTATCCCCCTGTCGTGCCAATTGTCATTATCCTTATCATGTACTCGTTTGGACTTATGTAATATATGTAACCCCCTCGAATGTACAGCGCCTTGGAATCAATGGCGCTTTAAAATAAATAATAATAATAATAATAATAATAATATGGGCTCCCTAGCAACCTATGGGGTACCTAGCTATGTATATGGACTCCCTAGCAACCTGTGTGCTGCCTAGCTACCTATCTGGGCTTCCTACCTACCTGTGGACTGCCTAGCTACCTATATGGGCTCCTTATATACTTATATGTGCTCCCTAGCTACCTATATGGAATGCCTTGCTACCTCCTGTATATAAGCTCCTTTGCTATCTATAGGCTGCCATTGCTACCTTCTGAGACTGACTTTGCTATCTATGAGGTTGCCTAGCTTCCTATATGGGCATCATATCTACCTATATGGGCTGTCTAGCTTCCTATATGGGCTCTATAGCTACCTATATAGGCTTCCTGGCTACCTATAAGGGCTTCCTAGCTACCAATGGTGGGGGTAGTAATCCCCCTGAGGCACACTCCGTAGGTTGTATCAGTACTCAGACTGCCTGGGATGGTGAGTGAGGTGCCCTTGATGTGCGGTGCAGACAGACAGGCATGAGTCACACTGGCAGAGATATCCACTTCTCCTTTACTCAGTGCAAGGTGGTAAACACACACAGCTTGGATTATTCACACATTCTCTGTACAGATTAACAGATTGCACAGCTCCTGTTAAAAACCACCACCAAGAACGCCCAATAATTCCCCCAAACTACCAGATTATTCAAACAAGGAGCCTTTCTGCCACCCAGGTTATTAAAACATCCTTTCTATCAATTGAATTAGTGTTGAGCCAGGCCAGAGGTGCCTAGTCATCAACTAATGTGAGGTCTGGTGGGGACATAATTACCTCACACCTCGACTCCTGGTGTCTACTTCTAGACAGTTGCGTCCTCTTTCATAAAGTTTTCCTTTTCAGAGAGTCATCTTGTAAGTGTGGCATTGAGCAAGAGAGGGGCTCTGGTCCTCGTTGCAAGGCAGCTTGTCCAGTGAGATAACATGAGGTTCACTTCAAATATACATGCAACCATTCGGGCAATTTAACTAGACCCCACCCTTGGCCTTCTAGGCAGTGCTTCTTGTTATAAGCTTGTGCAGTACATTAACCATTTGTATACTTTACTTTAACACAGGCTTACTCTTCTTGCATTAGTCACAAGCAACATATCTAACACAGTTCTACACAATTTTAGTACCACCAACTCCTGTATACTACATACTCCCTGATTTTAAGATAAGCCGTCCTCGGTATTTGCCTAGAAGCAAAAAGGAGGTACCTAGAAAAACATCACGTTATCGATAACAATAATATAAAAACTTTTCCTGAAGATTTGATAGAGACATTACAATACTCGGTGCAAGGAATTTAGCATATAAAAATATTAAACTTTTCTATAAGACTTTATAGCATAGAACATTCCACTGCAAATATGCAATTAGCATAATAAATTTCACAGCAGAAATACAATCAAGTCAAGATCTACAAAGAAATCCCAAATGTACACCGAAATTGTCCATTTTTTGGTGAATGGAGACATAGGCAGGGGAAGTGTCCTTGGCTTAATCTAGGGGAGGCGAAGGACAATGTCCATGTGGCTCTTGTACGTTAGAGCTTCTCACAGGCATAACAGGGGTCTTTGTAGGCATATAAGGACAAAGGGGTTAAATTATTATTCTTGCTAATCAATTTGACCATAACTTAAGTACAGAAAGTTATACAGCTCTTACCTTGATGGAAGACATGCAGACTGATACTCAGTCTAGATACCGGACAGGTATTTACCTCTAGTACTCCTCTCTGACCTCCGCAATGAAGCTTCACCTTCATCTTCCGGATTTTGACCTCTTTGTTCTTCAAAGCCAGATGAAGTTTCAGTAGAAGTGATCACTATGGCATAGTCTTCATCTTGGGCTGTGTTTGGTGCTCGGAAAGGCATCCAAAGTTGTAGGAAATACGTAAAGGGATTGACCAAGTTATTTGTCCACAGATCTTGTACTTGTTCTTCTGTTGTCTGCTGAGGTGGAAACTGCTCAGTTGATTTGACGATGGGTTCAGGTGGAATAACTTTTTGTTGGCACAGCTTGAGACGGTTCCTTGGTAATCATGTTTACCCCTGGTGATTCTGTAAGTGCCAATTCCAGGAAGCGGGATGGATTGTATGATATAGGGATCTTTCTCATATTTGTTATCAAGCTTGCTGGCATGATGATTATTCTTGAGCCATACTTTATCTCCTACTTGGAAAGTTTGGGCTTTGGCATTTTGATCATAATCCAGCTTCTACTTTTGACAGGTCTCTTTCATTTTAGTTTCTGTGATATCATTTGCTTCAGCCAGGCGTCTCTGGTGGTCATTCACCAAGTCTGTTTTAGACCGAGGATTAACCTCATCTGGCATAAATACATCTAAGGCCAAATCAACAGGTATCTTTCCTGTAGGGAGTGTAGCTAATAGAACAATGTACGTGGTTGTTATACATGTAAATCAGTTCTGGAAAATGGTTGGTCAATCAGTTCTTTCATGTGAGGGGATAGTTCTCAAGAGATGAATAATTGTTTGATTCATCTTTTTTCATAAGCCATTGCCTTATGGATGGTAAGCAGTTGTTCTGAGCTTTTGACAGTCATACAAAGCACACAGTTCCTGGAACAATTGCAACTCAGAGGCAGAACCTCTGTCGGTCAGGATCTTGTCAGATACACCATATGGTAACAGAAATGTCTTCCAGAAGACAGTAGCAGTCGTCTTGGCAGTTAAATCTTTTCCAGGTGCAGCATCTGCGTACTTGGTATAGTGAACAATCATAGTCACCACATAAGTTTAACCTGTTCAGTCGGGTTCCATTTTCAGATATTCAATAGCTATAATTTTCAGTGGCTATTGCCTCTCTATCAGAAGCAAAGGAGCTTTCTGATTGGATTTCTCTCCTCTTGTCAGATCACAGGCAGGGCATTCTCTACACCACTGTAAGAGGGCACAAGGTGCCATTGTGGATGGATGGTATGTGTCACTGGTGTCCCTGGCATCGGTGAAGTAAAAGCCAATGTGTCTTTAGTGTCAGTAACACCTCTTTGTTAGCTATAGAACAGCTGCCTTAGGCGGCTGATCCGGGTACGGCTTTTACTGGGATGGCCGAAGAGATGGGTGGGACGGCCATTCCCACATTCCAGGTCCAGGCTTATCCAGGCCTGTAAGAGCCTGGAGCTAGGGAGAGACAGGGGTGGTTCCAGAACTGTGTGGATTCAGTCTCAAGAGGGAAGAGCTCTGTGCTGGAGGTGTTCAGTGTGCTCTGCCATTGCATGGAGAAATGGATCCACTACTGAAGCATCTAAACGGGTGAGACCGCCAAGCACTGGCGGAGGACTTGTATGCAACTGTTTAAAGCTGAAGTAAGCTGATGTTTTGTTTTAATACCCACTGTGCAAGACTTACCTCCTGTGGATCTTTTGTGGATAAAATAAATCTCATGTGTTATACCTGAGCATTTGCCTGCCCATCTGCGTAACCTGGGGCTACTGTTTGAGCTACGCCCTACACCACTTCTCAATGTCTGCTCACATGCCGATCCAATATAACCGCTTTCGGATAATGGCTTCAGTTTTCTGCACACCAAAGTGACCAGACTTGTCATGATAAGCTTCCAGAACTATTTTGACATCTTGCCGAGGAATTACAATTTGATGCATTCGGTCCCCCATGATAGGATCTAGGTGGTCTCGCAGCAACAAGTCTTTGCACATGAAGATATGTTTCCTTTGCCTCCATAGGTGCACAAGCTCAGAAATAGCTTGGCGAGTATGTAGATTCTCAGGCTCTCTGCGGTCTTTGCAGCAATCTTGCAGCTCTCCTATTACTCGCCTCTGCTTGGAGTTGGATCCACCTCTCTTTATCTGGAATTGATTCTAGTTTATCTGGTGAGGAGTTCTGGCATTTCTACCTCCTCCCATCTGTCTTCCTCTTCTCCAGATTCTAGTGCTGTAGGAAGGTGAGACAAGGCATCTGCATTGGTGTTGAGGCTTCCAGGCCTATACTTAACTACGAAGTTGTAGTTGTATAAACAAGAAGCCCACCTCTGTTCTAGAGCTCTTGACGGTTTAATTACTAATTTTTAGGGTCTAACATACTTAAAAGGAGCATTTACCTAAGTGCCTGTCTACTATAAGGGATGTGGACCTACCTACTGGTGGCACAAACGGGAGCCCTATAGTTGGCTGGGGGCACTTTCACTGTTTGGGGTTAAATTACTGTGTGCGGCACCAAAGGGGGCACTATTACTATTTGGGGTTCTATGAATGAGGAGTTTGTACAGAGGTGGGAATTGATAGGGAAGTGCTAGAAAAGAGAGGACTCTAAGATGTTTTTGTGGTAAATTCTACAGGGACGAGTAGTGGCATTCTGCATCGGATGGAGGGAAAAAAGGGAAGAGAACGACTCATCAGAGAAAAGAACAACTCATCAGAGAAGACATCATGGAGGTTTGGGCAGATGGAGAAGAAAAGGAAAAGAGAATAATTCCCATCCAAGATTATGTCTCCTGTGAGTCCCTGATGTCAGGAGTTATTTTACTTCTGTGTTGGATCAGTGCTGTATTCACAGTCATGACCTGAGCTGAGGTCTCCACAATCTGTTTGCTATATGGCGGTGTTGTAGGTTATATTGGAGCTTGTATAGTGGCAGCATAGACTTGTCAAGGGAGTGCATACCTGTTCCTGACACTGTAATGAGGAGGTTCTCTGTTCCACTTTATAGGTCATATATATATAGACGGATTGGGAATAAAAAGCAGCCCTGGCACAAAAACCCAACCAGTCCAGATATATGCAAATTTTCCTTTGTCAACAGTATACCCTATACCCTATATATACTATATATACATAGATATACTTTAGACATTAAATAGCAACATGTGGGGCTGCTTGAGAATTTCTAAATCTATTCCCCTATTGTTCACTAGCAGTCTTTTGGTCTGTATGTATATTTGCAGGAAATCATGACAAATTTACAGCAAGTAATAATCATACGTTTTTAATACAAAAATAATACAGTTTATGAAAATATCTAGGATGGAGAGTTCCAAGAAATTATTTTAATACATACTGACAAAAAATTCGAAACTGAATTTTTGTGGGTCTAGTTTTCTTTAACACATTTTGATTACAGATATGTAAGAAAATTCAGAATAATAGCAAGAAGACACAATACAACCGTTCTGCCATTGCATTCTGTAAAATTCCTTAATCTTCTGGCACTGTGCAACACTTCTGTGACTTGTGATCCGAATATGTCAGATACAATGTTTAATCGAGAGGTATTCAGCAGCTTCTGATCAGCCTTGGTGCCAGGGGTCTACAGTATAAATAGAATAATAGATGGGCAGCTGCATATTACAATGCTACCATTCCATCAAAGAGAACCAGTGACATGCAGTGCTTTGCTCTTATGGATTATGGAATGTCACCAAAGCTGGAGGGGGGGATTATAATTAATGGCAGCTGTCGGTTCTTTTATTTTGCTTATGTTTAACAAGAGGCTTTTGGTTGTTGTATGTCCTTTACATGATCTTTCTGTGATAACCGGCAAATATCTTTTATTAGTCTCTTAAAATGTGTCTAGTGACAATGTATATTTATATACATATGTACTAGCTCTTTTACATTTAAAGCAATCATTCCCTTGTCACCTTTGTTTGTCATTGCAGCAGGTATTTATTTTCACAAATTAAAATATGACGTGCATTATATAATTATATATTCTTAAAGTGTACATATCCTTAATTATTGTAGTACATGTGTCTGGAAAATGCTTTACTCTAATTTAATTTTTCATTTGGCTAACACAAATGTCTTCATTGTAATAGTGTGTATATTTGTAAAACTATAATGTGCAAATAGAACATACAAAAATACATCAATCAAAAGTGTTCTCATTTCAGCTAGTTAAAGCTCAGCTTATTTATTGACATACACTGAATGGTCACTTTATTAGAGATACCCATCCAGCAGGTAAATAGTATATAGCTTACTAAACTTGACACTGAAGATCCAAACAACAAAGTCAGCAGTTCAATATGTGCTGTGGTGCAGATGATATAAATTGAATGAAGGTACTGACATACCATGAGTATTGATGAGGGAATCCTAAAAAGTTCGAGTAGAACCTCGAATTTTGAGAAGTTCGCCTCGAAGTTCTTGTCGAACTTGAACTCGAATTTCAAACCCCAGTGAAGTCAATGGGAGGAGATGGTATGGTTAATTTTTATACCTATACAGGTGAGGAGAAGCTGTAATTAGCATCCCGAACAGTAAAATGGATACATGGACCAACTTAGTGAAGAAAATTTGGCTCTAAGGGGCCGTTCACACGGCTTATTTCGGCACGGATTGGCGCCATACTGTGCGCCGGATTTGCGCTGTAGTACGGCGCCAATCCGTCACAGTAATTATGGTAATCCACAGTTCTCATAGAGAACAGTGGATTCCGTCGCTCCTTCCCGCTCGGCGAATCCGCCGGGCGGGGAGAAACTGACATGCACATTATCCAGGCACAATACGCGCCGTGAATAATGTAAGTCTATGGGCTCGCAATTCCGGCTTGAATAAGCCGTGTGAACTGGGGTTAAGAGTCACAGAAAAAAAATCACAGGCTAAATAATTCATTCCTTTCAATGGCTAACTGAAAAGATGAGGACAGTGTAGCTATAAGAGGTGCAGCACTAGCAGCTGCTACGGGGCCTCTTTGACAAATAAGAAGACACCGGTATTGGAAATGGCACATGGTAACTGGCAGGAGCCCCCTATCACTTTTTGCACCAGGAGCCAAGAACATGTCATATATGTGGTGGCAGCAAAAACATCCCAACAGGGAACATGTAAGTTGAGCTCGCAGGGCCATAGTTATAGGGGGTGCAATGGTAGCCAGGGCTGCCATCAGTCATCTATTAAGCGTTTCAGGGCCCCATGCATCTAAATCAAATGGGAACTCCCACTCATTACTAGTTTTTAACATATCAGTGGGCCCCTTTTTGACTAGGGACCCTGACAAGAGTACTGCCCTATTGGCACCCGTGCCAGTTAACATGTACCACTTCCAATACTGGTGTCTTCTCATTTGTCAAAGGGGCTTTTGGGACACCTCAGGATAAAGTGCCCCGTAGCAGCTGCTACCACCAGGGTTGCCAACAGGACAATACGGGCAGTACTCCTGTCACGGGCTCTAATCGAATAGGGGCCCACAAATATGTTAAAAAAATAGCAAGTAGTAATGGGTGGGTGCCCCATTTGATTTGGCTGTATGGAGCCTGAAACGGTTAATAGATGACTTACGGCAGACTGACTGATGACTGATGTTAATAGATGACTAATGGAATGTGTATATCACATTGTGAAGAAGATATGCTACAGTTTATTAGTCGGTGACATCGGCAGAGATCCATGCTTGATTAATTTCGATAAATGTCAAATGATCCACATTCTCGGGGTAAAGACGGATACGTTTGTCAGTTATCACCCCGCCAGCTGTGCTGAATGTTCATTTCGGGATAACGCTTGCTGACGGGCAGGATAAATCCTCTATGGCATGCCGAGCCTGCTCAGGCCATTCATCCAGTTTGGACACCCAGAAGTCGAATGGGTCCAGACCAAGTCCAAAAATATTGGGGTGGAGCCGCAGGTGGACCATGCTATAAGGCGGTCTCTGTGTGTCTGAATGCTGCCCTGCTGATGTTGGAGAGGTGGTAACAAACAAGTGAAACATATCACCCAGTAGGCTTCTGCCACACTGCCTGCTGCTGCGGCTATTTGCCATTCTACTGTTGGCACATTGCTGCCGTTGTTCCACCGTGACATTTGGATATGAAGAAGACGCAACAATGTCTCGAGTTGGTCAATGAGCACTGTCTCAAATTCCTGCATTCTACTGTCAATTTGTGGGGGTGGAAGGAAATTGCTTACTTTTGTCTAGTAACGTGGATCAAGGAGAGTGGCCACACAGTAATCGCTGTTCATTTTGATTGCCTTGATGCGTGGATCATGCTGCAGGTAATGTAGCATCCAAGCACTCATGTGTGATATGCTGCCAGGATCTCCCAAGCCTTGAGGTCAAGGGATACTACCCACATCTTCCTCCTCCTCCAGTAATCTCTGCCAACCTCTTACCACTGAAGGGTAATTGCTACCGATGGCGTCCACGCCTGCTTCCTCATCCTCCTCCACCTCCTCATCCTGACCATCACCAGAGGCCTGGCTAGCCTTATGCGCTGTACTCTGTGAAGCCACAAATCATAACCAGAGGTAAAAACGTAAACAAGCCGGGGTCAAAAGACAAACGGGAGTGAGGTACAAAATCAGATGACAAGCCGAGGTAAGTAAACAAGCCAGGGTCTGGTACACAAATAAACAGCACAATACAAAACAAAACGGAACAAGGCAGCCAGGAAATATCACACGAGACGCACTCATCCTGCAGGGAGTTTAAATGTGATTCCCAGTTACCGCCCCTGCAGCTGATTGGAGCGGCCTCCGGGTCCTCCCATTGGCTGGGTCCCTTGTCTGGAGTGGCTGGGCCTCTGTCACTCACACAGCTTCCAGCAGAATGACTATCCGGGTGGGGTCGCTGATCAGCTGCTGCAGACTGTTGCTCCCTGCAGACTAAGCGACGCCTAGCCCTGACAGTACCCCCCCTTTTAGGAGGGGCCACCGGACCCTTCCCTGGTCTGGGTTTGTCTGGGTGAGATTCATAGAACTCCCTTATCAGGTGATCAGCATGGATGGATGTCGCTGGAACCCATGATCTCTCCTCTGGACCATAACCCTTCCAGTGGACCAGATAGTGCAGCGACATTTGGACTTTACGAGAGTCCAAGATCCGGGCGACTTCATATTCTAACTCCCCCTCTATACAAACTGTAGGAGAAGGTTTAGAGGGTGGAGTCACAGGCTGAATATACCTCTTAAGAAGTGCACGATGGAACACATTATGTATACGTAGAGAAGAGGGTAATTTGAGATGATATGCCACCGGGTTAATTACCTCCTGAACCACATATGAACCTACAAATCATGGAGCAAGTTTAGCAGATGGAACTTTTAATCGCAGATTTCGGGTGGATAACCATACTCTATCCACAACAGCAAACCCTTTAGAACAAAGACGCCACCTATCAGAATTTTTCTTCTGGATGTACTCGGTATGAACCAAGTTCTTCTGAACTTGGGCCCAGACTGTGCACAGGTCTTTAATGATAACATCCACCCCGCTGTGATCAGACATAGCACTGGAAAATGACTTATGCCTAGGGTGAAAGCCATTGTTGCAATAAAATGGTGAGGTACCAGGCGAGCTACTATCTTGATTGTTCATGGCAAATTCTGTCAAAGGTAAGTACTTAACCCAGTCTACCTGGTGATCAGATAAATAACAATGGAGTTTTTGAGTTACCATTTGATTTACCCTTTCTGTCTGCCCATTAGTCTCTGGGTGGAAGGCAGAGGAGAAGGACAAGGTGATACCCAGAGCCTTGCAAAGGGCTCTCCAAAACTGAGACATGAACTGAGCCCCTCTGTCAGAAACAATATTCTCCGGTAACCCATGCAATTTGACAAAATGTTTGATAAACAGTTCAGCAAGTTTTTTTGGATAACGGTAACCCCCTTAAAGGAACAAGATGCCACATTTTGCTGAAAAGGTTCACTACCACCCAAATAACAGTTTTTCCCTCCAAAGGAGAAAGGTCCGTCATGAAATCCATGGAAATATGGGTCCATGGATGTTTAGTTAGAGGGCAAAGTTCGCCAGGAGGACGAGTTCTTGGAACCTTTGCCCGAGCACAGACTTCACAAGATGCCACATAGGCCTCAACATCACGAGACAATGACAGCCACCAGTAAATACGAGAAATCAGCCTCTTTGGGCCAGACACCCCAGGATGTCCAGATAAAACAGAATCATGAAATTCTTTTAATAATCATAGCCGGAGCTGAGTGGGGATAAAGACCCTCGAAACAGGACAATTCTCAGGTCTCATATTCTGGTGGGTCTTAATCTCCGTGGCTAAATCAGGGGAAATAGCTGAGACAACAGTCTCCTTGGGCAATATAGGTACCAGATCCTCCTGGGATGCGTGGCTGGTACAGAAACTTCTAGACAACACATCAGCTTTAACATTCCTAGAACCCGGTCTGTAAGTAACAACAAAGTTGAAACGTTTAAAAAATAATGCCCAACGCGCCTGACCTAGATTCAACCTTTTAGCATTCTCTAAAAAGGTAAGGTTCTTATGATCGGTAAGGACCGTGACTTGATGCTGGGCACCTTCGAGGAAGTGGTGCCATTCCTCGAAGGCCTATTTAATAGCCAATAACTTCTGATTCCCAACGTCATAATTCATTTCAGCCGAGGAAAATTTACCCGAAAAGAAGGCACAAGGGCGAAGGTTAGTCATTGTAGCGGACCCCTGAGACAAGACTGCCCCCGCACCATACTCGGAAGCATCAACCTCTACGATGAAGGGTTTGGTATGATCTGCTTGAATCAACACAGGAGCTGATACACAACACTACTTAAGTTTCTCAAATGCCTCTATGGCATCGGGTTGCCATTTACTGAACTTTACCCCCTTCTTGGTCATGTCAGTCAACGGCCGAACTAAGACAGAAAAATTATGAATACATTTACAATAGTAATTAGCAAACCCTAGGAATCGCTGTAGGGCCTTCAGAGACGATGCACAGACCCAATCGAGAATAGCTTGAATTTTACAGAGGTCCATACAAAATGAGTTCAGAGTCACGATGTATCCAAGAAAAGGTATCTCCTGCACTCCAAAAACAAATTTTTCAAGTTTGCCAAACAAACTATTCTCCTTCAGAATTTGCAATACCTGTCGTACGTGTTTAACGTGTGACGACCAAGCTTTCGAATAGATTAAAATGTCATCTAGGTAAACGACCATACAACAACCAATAAGTTCTCGGAAAACATCATTAACCAGATTCTGGAAGACCGCAGGAGCATTATACAACCCAAATGGCATCACCGGATACTCAAAATGACCCTCAGGAGTGTTAAACGCGGTTTTCCACTCATCCCCTTCTCGTATACGGATGAGGTTATAGGCCGCCCTCAGGTCTAACTTGGAAAACCACTTTGCTCCCTGGATTTGATTGAACAGATCAGGAATTAAGGGTAAGGGATACTGTTCACGGTAGTCTATGCATGGACGGAGGCCTCCATCCTTTTTTCCTACAAAGAAAAACCCTGCACACATAGGGGACACAGAAGGTCGGATATGCCCCTTCTGTAAGCTTTCTGCAATATATTGCTTCATGGCTATTCTCTCTGGACCTGACAGATTATATATCCTCCCCTTAGGAAACTTCACTCCAGCAATAGGTTAATGGCACAGTCATAAGATCTATGAGGGGGTAGTATCTCCAACTGTTTCTGAAAAAATACTTGAGCAAAGTCAATCTGTTCTACCTCTGTATTGCCCAGTATGACAGGGAGACATCTGCCAGCACACTGTTGTCCCCACTTGATTAATTCTCCTGAATTCCAGTCAAACACTGGGTTATGTTTCTGAAGCCAGGGCAGCCCCAAAACCACATCAATGGGCAGCCCCTCCATGATAAATAGAATGCATTTCTCAGTATGTATGGATCCTACCAATATCTCGAGCTGTTGGATTGTGCCCTTTGTCAGCGGAGTAGAGTCAATTGCCACAACCCGCAGGGACTCAGAGAGAGGCCTCCAAGGTAGGCCCAGACGTTTGGCGAAGGACGCGCTTACAAAATTGGAAGCTGACCCAGAATCCACAAAAGCATTCCCAGAACCATACAGAGACAAATATGAGATCTTAACTGGGAGCAGCAACTTTTTGGGTACAATAGGAAATACCTGTTCGCCTAGGTGACCTTCCTGCAAATCACCTAGGCGCTGGAGTTCTTCTGGCCTGGTCTTCCGTTTGGAGCACTCCCGAATGCCGTGTCCATCTTAGCCACAGTAGAAGCACAACCCCTGGGTGCGACGAGTAGTCCTACGGTCACTAGCAGAAGTCGCAGAAGAAGCCCCCACTTGCATGGGCTCCTCTGGGTTTAAATTGGAAACAACGGGTGTAGAGGTGACCATGGTTTCCCAACGTCTCTCCCTAAAACGTCTGTCCAGGCGAACGGCTAGTGCCATAGCCTCATCTAAAGTACCAGTGGTAGGGTAAGCCACCAATAAATCCTTCACATGGTCAGCTAACCCTAATCTAAACTGGCATCTAAGAGCTGGATCGTTCCACCCAGACGGAATGCACCAGCAAGGAAATTCAGAGCAAAACTCCTCCACAGTTCTTTGACCTTGCCTCAATGTGGTCAGCTGAGCCTCAGATACAGCTTCCCTTACAGGGTCATCAAAAAGTACGCCCAAGGAGATAAAAACCTGTCCACAGAAGACAGTTCTGGCGAACCAGGTGGTAACGAAAATGCCCACTGCTGGGTGGGACCCTGAAGTAGGGACATAACTATTCCCACTTTTTAATCCTCATTGCCTGAGGTACGTGGGCAGAGCCTAAAATACAGGCGACATCCCTCCCTAACTTGAGGAAGTCTCCTGCTGTTGTACCAGCAGCGTCAGATCCTGAACTAGCTGAGTAAGCCCCTGCATCTGCTCTACCAGAGCTGTCATGGGGTTCATAGTGAGTGGAGAGCAGTGCTGGGGCCATCAGGAGGAAGAAAGGTCAGACAGTCCGGGTCAATACCAAATCAGAAACATAGCCACAAATCATAACCAGAGGGAAAAACGTAAACAAGCCGGGGTCAAAAATCAAACTGGAGCGAGGTACAAAATCAAATGACAAGCCGAGGTAAGTAAACAAGCTGGGGTCTAGTACACAAGTAAACAGCACAATACACAACTCAAGGGAACAAGGCAGCCAGGAAATATCACAGGCGCAGCACTCAGGGAGTTTAAATGTGATTCCAGGATACCGCCCCTGCAGCTGATTGGAGCGTTCTCCGGGTCCTCCCATTGGCTGCTGCAACACCCCCCCTGTCCGGAGTGGCTGGGCCTCTGTCACTCACACATCTTCCAGCAGAATGACTATCAGGGTGGTGTCGCTGATCAGCTGCTGCAGACTGTTGCTCCCTGCAGATTGAGCGCCGCCTAGCCCTGACAGAAGACCTAAGAATTGGGAAACACTCGAGCCTTCTACATCCGACGGCGAGTAAGGCTCTGTGTCCTCCTCCTCCATCACTGCTGGGACCTGCTGCCGCAGAGTGCCTATCGCTTGTTCCAGTAAAAATATGACCACAATGGTCATGTTTACTGACCATTTTGTGGCCTCTTCAAAACTGCCAAGAATGGTGCAGAGATTCTTCATCTGTGTCCACTCTCTATGGGTCAACACCCCAATGTCCACACCACTGCTAGTCAGGCCATGCAACACTTCATACTGCAGCATGGCATTACGCTGCTGCTGGAGCATGGAGAGGGTGGAATTCCGGCGTGTTGCCCCATCACATATCAGACGGGTGATGGGGAGGACCAGATAATGCTGCAACGCTGACAGTTGGGCCGAAGCAGGCTGCGAACGCCGGAAGTGTGAGCTAATACCTCGATCCTTCCTCAGGAGACAGTCAAGACCCGGGTAGCGCTTGAGAAATTTCTGCCTATACGAGAGCGCTTGTCCCTCCCCTATTGAAATTTGAAAAACCCCTTTAAAAAGGGCCCCTTTTAAACCCCTTATGCTTAAACAACAAAAAAAATTTTTGCAAAGGATTTTGTGCATTTTTGCCAAAAAAATCGTAGGGTTCCCCTTTTCCCTGTTTTCGGACGAAGTGGCTTCTTTGGGGTTTGCTGGCTGCGTTCGTTTCCCCCAAGGTTCCCTTTCCTTTTCTTCCTTTTTCTTTTCCTTTTTCATTTTCCCCTTTACACGCTGGGGGAAAAAGATCTTGTCTTGGGTGGAAAAAGTGTTCCCCATTTTTTTGGAAGAATTTTTCCCCTTTATCGGCTTTTTTACAATTAAAAACCAAAAGCATGCAGTGGACTTTGTAGGATCCTGCCGTTTTGCCCCAAAGATTGAAATTTTTGGGGGTGTCTTTTTGTTTGGGGCCAAACCTTAAGTTCCCCAAAAGGCGTCTTCTTGTAAATTTCGCATGTACACTCACCGGCCACTTTTTAAAGGGAACCTGTTTTCCCAAATGCCTTAAAAACTTTTAAATTTTTAATCTGCCAACACGGCGGGCAACCCCAGTGAAATTTTGGGTGTAGCCCTTGGGTTAAAAACAATCTCTGCAGTTCAAAACCCGGGATCAGTTGGGGGAAGAAAGGGATTTTTGGGGCCTTTGATGTGGCTTGGGTTTTTGGTGCCAGAAGGGCTGGTTGGTTTTCAGAAAATGTGTTTTTCCTGGGGTTTTCACGCCCCCAACCCCTCTCTTGGGTTTACAGAGAATTTTGGCCCAAAAAAAAAAAAATCCAGTGAGCGGCAGTCCTGTGGGCGGAAAATGGGCCCGGTTGTTTCCAGAGGTCAAAGGAGAATGGGGGAGACTGGTTCGAGGTTTATAGAAAAGGAAACAGTGGCTCAAAAGCCCCCCGTTTTCAAACCAAAGGGAGGCGAAAAAGTTCTCTGAACGCAAGTTTGGCGGTTTTTAGGAGATGGGCTAAAGCGCAGAAAAACCCCAACCGGGTTTCACTCCTTTTAAACTTTGAAAGGAAAAAATGGGCTTTTAAAATTTTCCCAAACTCTTTGAAATTGGAAGAGAAGATTGGAAAAAACGTTGCCCGGTCTGATGAGTATCGATTTCGGCTGCGCTTTCGGATGGTAGGTCTGTTATTTGGCGTCTACACATGAATGCTTGGGTTACATTCATGCCTTGTATCAACAGTTCAGGCAGGTGGTGGGTGGTGTGTCATAGGTGTGGGGAATTTTTTTCTTGGCACTTTTGGGCCCCTTGGTACCATTGAAGCATCGTGGGCTACACATTGTGGAATCTATGCCACGAAGAATTGATGGGCAGTTATGAAGGCAAAAGGGGGTCCAACCGTTACTGGCATGGCTGTGTTACCTAATTAAACGTGGCGGTGAATGTATGTTGTCAAAGCACAACTCATGTTTAGAAAGAGTCTGGAGAACTTATGCCGGGTTCCACGCCTTTTGCATCTTGTGTTCGTAATTTTCGCACATTACATGATGGCGATTACAGGGAAAAGGAAAGAGAGGGTGACAGTTCTTATCTCCTCTGTGGGCAACAGCAATTCGGGCTCACAGCAGTAAAAATCATCCTCTTTGGCTTCTTGATCTTTTGAATATGCTTGACACCAAAACTGGCATTGTTGTCATCAAAGAGCTCTAGAATTATGAATTTATCTAGTGCGGGTATGTTTATTGGGTGACATTTGGCCAGTCGTTGCTTCAGTTTGGGACTGATGATGATGATGACCAATATTTTGTGCCGTGACTGTATGGAAGAGGAGTTAAAACCCGCCTGGATGCAGGGATCTGTGTTAACCATGAAGAACAGATTGGGGTGCAGCTTTCAGAAATGAGACGCACTGGGAACTGGTCCAAGCGAATGACAGGCTGACGTCTGCATGCAATGTTCTCGTTGTTGTGTTGTCAAGACACAACTTGGAAGGAAGTGCACTTGTCTCAGTACCTATAGCTAATGTCCTACACCCCTCTTTTCTCACTTCCACCTCTAGTTCACTCCTGTTCAAAAATATTAAATATTAAAAAGGTCAAGATTTGTTCACTGTCTCTTATGAAGATACTGTACTCCAAGGACAGCAATTCACAAGTGTTCTTAAATCCCTATAATTTCCAACTGGCAACTTGGATTTAATATACATTTTTTTCTATGATAATATATGTGTATGGGATCATTTTGGAAGCTACCGTGACAAGCAAGACAGCACATCTAAAGTGTTCTTCAATACCTTTTATTTGGCAACAAGGATTAGAAATAGAATTTTTTATATGGAATTTCTGTGACAATGGGGTCTTCTTGGAAGAAAAAGTTGCATGACAGCAAGACAGCACATCAAAAGTGTTCTTGAATTCCTATAATAGCAAACAGGATTTGAAATATAATATTTTCTACAGAATATCTGCAAAATGGGTCTTTTGGAAGATCCATGACAGCAATCAAACAGTGTTACTTTTTAAAAAATGGCTATCACTTGCAAATGGCAATTAGGAGTAGAAAATATTAATTTTTTTTATTGATATATCTGTGAAATGGGGGTTTATGAAAGAACCGTGAACAGCAGTCAGCACATCAAAAGTGTTCTTACATGCCTTTAATTTGCGCTAGCAAATAGGATTAGAAATATAATTTTTCAATGGAATATTCTGTGAATGAAGTCTTATTGGAAAAACCCTGGCAGCACACAACAGCAAATCTCAACTGTCATGTTAGAATCCCGTTGTTTTGCACTAGCACAAATAGGATTAGAAATATATTTTTTTAAAAGGAATATCTGTTGTTTGGAGTTCTTATGGTAGATCCTGGCAGCTAAACAGCAAATCACTACTGTTGTGGAATCTCATATTTTGCATCACTAGCACAATAGGATTTAGATTATAATGTTTTCATATGAATATTACTGTTGTAACGGTGGTTTTATGAAATAATAAAACTGGCAGCAAAACAGCAATATCACTACTGTTGTAGAATCCTCTATATTTTGCAACAGCCAATAGGATTAGAAATAGAATGTTTTCATTGGATTATATGCTTGGATTAAGCGTATTATGGGAAAGAATCCATGGCGAGCAAGACAGCAAATCATTATGTTTGCTAGAATCCATATTTTTTGCAAATAGCAAACCTGAATTAGAAATATAATTTTTTTCAACTGGATATCTGTTGAAATGGAGTCTTATGGAAGAACACAGGGCAGCAAAAAAACAGCAAAATCACAACTGTTGTAGATCACTCTATTTTGCAATAGGATAAGAAATAGAATTTTTTATATGGAAATGTCTATTGACCGGGGTCTTAAGGAAGAACCCTGGCACAGCAAAACAAGCAAATCATACTGTTGTAGAATCCCTATATTTTGAACTAGCATAATTGGATTAGAAATATTCAATTTTTTCTATGGAATATCTGTTTTAATGGAGTCGTATGGAAGAACCCTGGCAGCAAACAGCAAACCCACTTCTTTTATAGAATTACATATATTTTGCAACTAGCAAATAGAATTAGAAATATAATTTTTTCAATGGATTATCTGTTGAATTGGGTCTTAAGTAAGAGCCATGGCAGCAAAACATAAAATCACTACTGTTGTTGAATCACTATCATTTGCAATGGTGCTAACCATGTCTTCTCCACTGGCTCTACCCCCAAAACAGCAGACATGCATTTTTGGGCACTTAGACTGAAGATATGAAAGTTACAGGCAGCAATTAAAAACTCCCTAACTTTATAATTCCCTAAGCGGTATAATTCCCTAAGCTTACTGTCCCCCCAGCCCAAATAATCTAACTAGCAGCTTTTCCTTTTCAATTCGTGTGAAATAGGATCCTGCTTCGCATTGGTGCATGCAAGACACTTGTGAGCGAGTGTGGTCTGTACAGAGAGTTTAAAGTCGATTGGCGTTTCAAACAGGAAATACAAGTGTAATAGATAGAACAGGGTCTGTGATTCAGCAGCCAATGAGATTCCCTAACCCTCATTGGTGGACGTTTTTGAAACTTTCTCTATTGTCTGCACTGACTAGATGGCGCCAAAAGTACAGGAAGAAGCAAAGTGAATGTAATGGAGCGCCGAAAGCACTTGTCGAATGCGAACTTTACTCGAACTACTGTAAAAAGCTCGGTTCTGCTCAAGTTCGGAAAATAAGAAAAGTTTGACTCAAACTAACCTTTTCTCGAACATTTCGCTCAACACTACCTATGAGCAGCCCATTCTATCTAATCACAGTGATGCAGTATTAAGGTTTGGGGGATGTCATGGCCAAGGAAACAAGATAGACACTCTGTAACATGCTGTACCTAAAACCAATCCATAACTATAAAAACCCTAATGGCATGGAGCATTGTCCTGTTGAAAGTGTTCTTCTACCACAGGATAAGCAATTACCACAAAGGGGTGAACTTAGTTGTCCAAAATGCTTAGATAAGCCCTATTGTTCAATTGTTCACCCACAGGTATCAGGAGACCTAGGCTGTGCAAAGAAAACATTCCACACACCATTGTTCCACCTCCACCAACCTGACCCGTGGATATTAAACCTGTTGAATCAAATGCTGACCCACACATGTGGTAGAAGACCCTCACATGATGCAACAGAAGTCTGAATTCAGCTGACCAGGCAATGGTTTTTCACTGCCCACTGATCCAATTGGATAGTGATGGCAATTGAACTGCTTTTTTACTGTAATAGTCTGTAAATGGTAAAGAATTATGAGTTGTTTGTTTGAACACAATAATTGGGCATCAACAATGTATTTGGCTGCTTTGTGCTGGACTGTACATGGCCTGTTCAATAAAATGATTCTTGTCACCCTTCTCAGACCCCACAGAATTCATTTTTGCTGGATGTTCCTCTTTGATCACTCCATGCCCACCATTCTCATAACACCGTTGCATGAGAAAAGCCCACAGGACTGGCAGACTCTGTAAGATCAACCATTGCTAGTCTAGCATCAATGACTATGTCTTGTTTAAAGTCACACAAACCACTCACTCTGCCCAGTCTAATGTAAATTTACAGAGAAACTAGTCCACAGAAAATTAGCTCATTTCATCTTAAGCTGTTCTCGGGGGTCACATATCTAATTTCCATACATGGAAGCTTCAATCATTAAAGGGAAAATGTCTTTATTAAACTGACCATTCAGACTTAGGTCACACATTGCTTTTTTTTTGGGTGTGGGATTAGTTTTAAAAGACTCTCTGGGCGAACCATGAGCCAGCGGGACAGACAGACACTCTGGGCGATCCATGAGCCAGCGGGACAAACAGATTAACAAGACAGTAGGTACGCCGGACAGGAGACAGGGTCACCCGGCGGGATCCATGGTTCAAGTCCAATTCTGTAACCGGTTGTGGCGGTTAAAGATTGTGTGCTGAGTTGAGATCGTGTATTTCGGGGGTGCGGATCCACTGTGATCACCGCAGGCGACATGGTATATGGAGACCACACCAGAGAGCGGAGTCTAAGGGGCCCCCCCTGTCTTCACTGTGGCCCGCCGCAAAGCAGGACGGACTTTGCTGCGGGGAACCCCCTAGAGCGCTAACCTGACGTTAGCTACCTGCGGTATCGCCGACAGGTGCAGACAGGATTCCAGGCACAGGAGTGGTGGTAGACAGGAACAGCAGGAAATGTGTGCAGCAGGATACAGCAGGAATAAACGTATGCAACAGGAGCAATTGCAGGATACACAGCAGGTACTGGACAGGGATCACGGCAGGAGACACAGCAGGAACTGGACAGGGATCAAGGCAGGAAACACAGCAGGTACTGGACAGGGATCACGGCTGGATACAGGAAGGGTGCAGAGACAGCAGACAAGACAGACAGGGTGGTCAGGAACTCCAGTGGATAGCAGTATCTGGACCAGCATCACAGGGGTTAAATCCAGAACAGCAGAACTGAGATGCTGGCAGGAGCTCAGATGGAATCTCAGTATGATGCACAACACAAACTGCAACAAGGGATTGACCCAGGAACACAGACAGGAACTTCCTCTTATGACCAGGGGTCACAAGTCAAGAGCAAGGTGAACAGGACAGAGGACCTATAAAGGGCAGGAAGCTGCCACGCATGCGCCTTAGGAGGCGCAGTGCACATACAGGACCCCAGGAAGCAGGAGAAACAGAAAAGGCAAGTAACAACAGAACACAGACTGCCAGGACCCCAGCACAGGGAGCCCTAGCAGAGACATGGCAGGCACGGACAGGCTGACGGTCCAAGGCAGGGACCGCGGCATGAACTGTGACAATGGCAAAACAAAAAAACACGAATAGCAGACACAATTCTGTTCTCACCTGTTAATAAAGGAGGTCTAGGTTACCCCTGTTTAAAATCCTCCTACAAGGCTGCCATTCTAGAACAGTCCAGGTATTGGTGGCTCCACAGTCACTCTAAACATGGGTAATGATTGAGGAACACTAATTGTCTTATTCCCAGTTCCATTTGACCCCATGGAAACCCAATTTAACTCTTCCAAAATTCTAGGACATATCTCCCACAATCTCTACTGGGTTATCTGACAAAAATATCACTCTTGCACTCTTGCCTGTCTCCAAGGTATTCTTTTAGATCTCAACTTGCATAATTGAATTGACATGGGTATCTGCACTGTCAAAGATATCAGTTCTATAACCTCCCTTCAACAGGATTCCCTATCTTTCCAGTTCCCTATTTGATATTCCTAATAAGAATTTTTACAAATATCTTCACATAAGACATCTTTTCTCAACTTTAGATATGAAGGTGGAAGCACCTCACCCTCCTTTTAAATTATTCTTTAATAACCCAGGCGCTGTAAAAGTTCTCTTATCCCTCCCCTCCCAGAAATTCAAAATACAATCAGTATAACTTTCAAATGGAAGAGCATATGGCAGACCATCTAAATCCTTCACATAAATTGAAAGAAGCCTGTATCCTGGATCTAAATGAGCAAGTGGCAACACTGAGATCCATTGCCAACTTGGAAGCGAGTTTGCTGCCCACTGAGCACTCCTCGGGAGGT
>JAODAL010057398.1:0-22702 GCA_025379985.1 Phyllomedusa bahiana
GGGTTTTTTTGGGGGGGCCCCTTTTAAAGGAAAGCTCCCCAGGTATTTTAGGCTCCCTTTAGATAGTCGGGGCCGGGAAATTTAAGGGCCCCCTTTTAGGTAGTATGAAGGGCTGTTAGGGCTCCCTTTTTTATGCTGCAAACAGTTGTTTTCCCTTTTAAGGTTTAGTATGCAGGCAGTTAGGCTTTTTTAAAGGATATCCCGGGCAATTAGGGCCCCCTTTTAATAGTTCCCCCGGTAGTTAGGGGTTTCCCTTTTTGGTTTATTTCCTGTGGACAAAAAGGGTCCCCTTTTACTTAGTTAAAATATTATGTGGTTAAAAAGGGAAAGACACTCCCCTTCAATTTTAAAAACCAAGGGTGGGGGAAAAATGTGGGTGGGGGCGAAGAAAAAGGACAAACCAAGGCCCCCCACCCCCGGGGTTTTTTAAAAGCCCTAAAAAACCCACAAAAAAACCCCCAAACCCTGCCCCTTTTTGGAAGACCTTATCTCTGACCCAAGGCCCCCACCGGGCCCAGGATCCAAAATTTTTAAACATAGTTTTTTAGGGCCTTTAAAAATTCTTTTTTTCCAGGTGGGGAATCTAAGCCTTTCTTGAAACTTTCCTCATTTTGTCCGGCTTTTTACCGCTCCCCCAGGCTGGCTTTTTCCACAGTTTTCCCCCTTTTTTCAAACAGGGAAGAACGCTTTTCCCCTCCTTGGAGATTAAATCCTTTTTTTTTCTCTATTTCAAAAGGGAATGTCCCCTTGTCTTTTGAGGGGGCTTTCACTTAAAATTAATTTTTTTCCCCATACTTTTTTTTAGGGAAACCATTTATATTTTTATAAAATTTAAATCATGCCCCCCGAAAAGCCTTTTTTTTCCCCTCAAAACAAATTTTTTTTCTTTTTCCCCTACTAACCTCTCCTCATAACAAAGATGCCCATTCCCCTTTTTAAATTTGGGGGGTTGGGCCGCCCTTTTTACCTCTCTGGCCCCTTTAAATCTCTTTTTAATAAAGGGGGGCCCCCGAATTTGAACAGCATATTTTAAAGTGAGGACGCCCCCCCCCCCCCCAATTTCTTTGTACAGCGGAAAAAATTACATCCTTGCCCCCGGCGAGCCCCTGCCTCTTTTTTTTACCCCGCCAATATCTTATTTGGGCCCTAGAGGCAGCTATTGAAAATTGCATGTTTTTTCGGGTAGTTTTATGATCTAAAAACCCCAATCTTTCTAAAACAAGCGATTCTCCAATTTTTACCCCCTCCCAAAAAGGCATTTTAAATGCCTGTAGTTTATTTCTACCCAGATGCAAAAACCTTCCCATTTTTTCCACATTAAACCCCCCATTTCCCAAAGGGTGGATGCCCAAGGCCATTTTTTCCCAGGTCCCCTTCCCAATTTAAAGAGCATCTTATGAGCTTTTATGACTTTTTAATGACATAGTTTTCAATACCCTGCAAAAGCTTTGCCCATCGGGGAAAAAAAAGAAACCGTGCTATTAAACCCCTTTTTCCACTATTTTCTTTAAATAAATACTTTTAAAATAAAAAGCTTTGCTTGAGAACGCCCCCGTTGCTTTGGGGGTCGAAATTTTTGAAACTTTTTGTCCCCGGGAAAATCTTGAAAATTAAAAAGGAAAACCTTTTTTGCTGGGGGGCCCAAAGGAAAACTCTATTTTGCTTTTCCTGGTCTAAAACAGTCCCCGGGGAATCTCTAAAAATCTGTACAGGGGGCACCCCAAAAAACCCAAAAGGTTTAGCTTTTTTAAGAACTTTTGGGGTAAAATGCCATCAGGGCCCTGGACCCTTGTTCCCCATTCAGTTTTTTTTAACTTGGTTTTGCCCCTTTTTACATGAGCCAATTAATTATAGCAATGAGGGATTAACAGTCTGGAAACCCCCTTAAAAATCTGCATTTGGGGCCCCCCCCCATAAAATACTTCTAAATTGTTTGGGTTATACTATGGTTTGAAAACCCTATTTAGTCCCTCTGCCTTTCCCTTTTGGCCCACCATGACCAGTCCCCAACATAGATTTTTAAGGGGTCCAACTTGCTCCGGGAACTTTGGTTTTTTGGGGCATTTTTTAATGCTTAAAAAAATTTTTTTTGGGGTTTTATTCTTGCTTTTCCTTTTGGCCACTTGCCTTTCATTTTGAAATTTTGGGTGCTTTTTAAACACTTTTTTTAAAATTTTTAAATTTAAACCCTTTAAATTTTCCCAAAAGGGTGATGCCCAAACCCCCCTGACTTATATTTTTTTTAAAAGCCCTTTTTTTTTTTGTTTATTGCCCTCTTTTTCCCAAGGGAGAAGCCCCATGTTGGTTTTTAATTTTTGTCGCTTTATACTTGTTACCCCTAAGGGGAAAAATTTTGCAATAAATTTCCCCAAAATATATTTAAAAAACCCTCCTTTTGGCTTTTATATCCCCTATTTGTAATACTATCCCCTTCTAGGTCCTGTATTGGGCCCCTTTAATTAGGAAAAAATTTTGGGGCCCCTTTTAAAAATTTAAGGGGCGACATGTATGAACGGGGCCCTTTTTTTTGCCTGTTTTTTTAGGCGTTTTTCCTTTTCGCCTCACCCCGGGGGCCAATCCACTGTCGGACGCAGGGATGCAAATTTTGGGCCCCCCGGCCCCTTTTAAAACCACAAAATCCCGCCCCCTCCCATGAAGGGGCGGGCAAAGGGCCCGGGGTGGGCAAGCGCTGGGAGGGGTTCCGGGGCGGGGCGCGGCGTTTTCGACAACTCCCAAAAGGGAAGTCATTTGCGAAATCGGCAAAGTGGGGGCGCAGTGCAAAACGCCCCCGGGGAGCTCCGACAGGGCCCGACCTAGTTTATTTTGGCTAAAAGCTTTTCCCGCGGAGGCGAAGTGAAAAAAGAACGGGAAAAATGGAGAAACAAAAAGATCGTAAAAAAAAAATCTCGGCGCTCCCGCTCCGTTTCAGCAAAAAAGTAAAAAAAATCCGAAAAAAAAAGCCTTTATTAAAAAGGGGGAAAAAAAATTTTCCCGAAAAAAAGCTAAACCTCAAAAATAAAAAAAACTTAAAAAAAATCACTTTTCCCCCAAAAATCTAGAATGTCGCAATATGAAAAAAAGATATTTGGGAAAATTTCCGGGGAAAACAGTTAAATTTAAAATTTGGAAAGGTATCTCATTGGTTTGGGAGGGAAACCCGGGCCCAAACCAAAAAGGGAGCGACAGTTAAAAAAAAAAAACCTATGGAGAAAATTGACCAAATCGGAAACAAAAAAAGGACAGTTCAAAATACAGTAAAAATGGGAGGAAAAAAGCTGATTGGGCTGAGCTAGCGGGGGGTTGGCTATTTTGGCCCCAAACCAATAAAAGGGGCGCCGGGGGGCCCATTTTAAAACCATGGAGAAGTTTGAACCCCAAACAAAAAAACAAAAAGGGGGGTGAAGTTTAAAATACATTAAAAAAAAAGGGAAAAAAGCTGATTGGTTTGAGCCCAAAGGGGGGCTTTTTGGCTATCCCCGGCCCCTCAGGCGCAAACTAATTGGGCACATTGTAAGGTTTTTGGGGAGATCGGCGCAAAGGAACTCGGCCCTCAGCGCCGTGCCGGCATGGAGTAAAGAAAAAAAAAAAATCATTTTTAAAATTTTTGTAAAAAAATTCCTTTTTGAAAAAAGGCTCAAACCTTCAAAATTTAATCAAATTAAATCCTGAAAAAACGGGTTTGTCGCCGAAAACCGGGGCTACAAAACGGGAATTCAAAATAGGAAATTGCCGGGAAATCAGTTAAATCAAAATTTTGGGGAAAGCGCTTCTCATTGGTCGGGGAGAAGCCAGCTAATCAAAAAGGAGCGACAAAAAAACCCATTATAAACCTTTGGGGAAGTTTTTACCTTTTTAAAATCAAAGGCGGGGCAGTTAAAACTAGCGGGGCTTTTTGGGTAAACCCCGGCCCCAAAAGAGCACGAATTTCTTCCCCATTGTATCTAAAAAAGGATCGGGGCATGCAATCCTCGGCGCTCAGCGCCGGCGGCAAAGGGGCATGAAAAAAAAAACTCATTTTTTATTAAAATGTAAAAAATTTTGGGGGAATTTTAAAACGCTGAAACCTTTTATAAAAATAAATAGTTAAAACCCAAAAAACGCGTTTGTCCCCCCGAGGAAAACCCCGCTACATAAGGAATTGCAATAAGAGAAATCTGGGAAATACAGTAAATTTAAAATTTTTTAAAGGGGATGTATCGCTTCCCCCTTACTTCGGCTGAAATTTACACTTCTCCCTTTGCTTCCCAGGCCCCTGTGAATGGGGGGGCGTTTCTTTTCCCCCCCCGCTGGAGACATCATCCCCCCCCCCCACTGCGGCCTGTCCCCCCCCCCCCTCCCCCTCTGAGTTTCCCCATTCACTTTTGTTTTTCCCTTTTTAAAAGTCTTAAATTTTTTCGAGCTTTTATACCTCCCCAGGCTGATTTTAATCTAAAAACTGAGCACTGTCTCTACAGTGGAGAGTAAAAACAGCTTTCCCAAAACGGCACAGATTTTGCATTTTTTGCAGGGGGGAATTAGGGACAGGGTTTAAAAACCGTATGTTTTCTCATTGGTTTTTAATTTTGCTGCAGGGCCCGTTTTTTGCTTTTTGGGTGTGGAAACAGAAAAATTTCTACGGGGCCCCCAACAAGGTTAGAGCCACCCTGGATATCAGTGTAAAAAAAAAACACAAGATAAGGGACCAAAAGTGAGAACAAGGCCCGCTTTGGGTAATGACATCCCCAATTTTCAAGTTGCTTGTTTTCCCCCGTTCCCCCTTTTTCTGAAAAAACCAAAATTTTAAAGAAACGGGTAAAACCCCTTTAAAATTCTTTTTGTTGGTCGGGAAAAAAACCAGCCCAAACAGGGAAATAGGGGACAGTTTGGGCCCCTTTAACTATTGAGGGGTATTTACCAATCAGGAAAAAAAAGGGGCGACGGGACCCATTCTAAGCATGGAGAAATATTTTTCCAATCAAAATTCAAAGGCGGGGGCAGTTCAAAAAAACAAAAAAAATGCATTTAAAAAGCGGAGATCCCTTAAAAGCTAAAAGTTATATATTTTGGGCAGCTGTTACCAAGATTTTTTAAAAACCCTTTACCCCCCTTCCCACAAAATTTTTTGCTTTGTTAGGGAAAAGACCAATCCAACCGAACCCTCACTTCTAGTGGGTTTCCTTCACAAACTGGGGCCCCAAAAAATTTTCCCCTAATAATTGAGAAACTTCTTTCCCTTTTCAGTTTGGAAAGTAGAACCGTTTTTTGCCTCCTTTAGATTTGTCTTGTGGGCAGTTAGGGCCTCCTTTAGATAGTCTGTGGGTAGTTACGGCCTCCTTTAGGTAGTCTGCCGGCAGTTAGGGCCTCTTTTATATAGTATGTGGGCAGTTAAGGCCTCCTTTATATAGTATGCGGGCATTTAGGGCCTCCTTTAGATAGTCAGTGGACAGTTAGGGACTCGTTTATATAGTATACGGGTAGTTAGGGCCTCCTTTATATAGTATGTGGGCAGTTAGGGCTTCCTTTATATAGTCTGTTGGCAGTTAGGGCCTCCTTTAAATGGTATGCAGGCAGTTAGGGCCTCCTTTATATAGTATGCAGGCAGTTAGGGTCTCCTTTATATAGTCTGTTGGCAGTTAGGGCCTCCTTTAAATGGTATGCAGGCAGTTAGGGCCTCCTTTATATAGTCTGTGGACAGTTAGGGCCTCCTTTAGATAGTTTGCTGGTAGTTAGGGCCTTTTTTATCAGAATAAAAAAAAGTAAAAAAAAAAAAAATCACCTTTCTCCCGCTCCTGGATGTGACGAGCTGCCCGTCGGTTTCTAGGGAAGCCCGGCATAGGTAGCGTGATGATATGATGTCCTCACTCCGCCTATGTCACCACTAGAGGCCGGCACCTGGTAGGCTTAAGGCCTAACACCTTAGGTCTACCAGGGTGAATAGCGGAGTGGAGTTAGTCATTAGACATTAGTCCTTGACTCCCGGGGCAGGATGCTGCGGCAGCTCAGCGGGCCAGTCCGAGGCTGCTACACTAACCTGCTGAAAAGTACGACTGTCGGGTCTTTACAGTTTTCATACATGTTGCCCTATAAGCACATACAGCAATAAAAAAGCAAGCATTTTTTAAGTAACCCCAAATTCACGTATGCTTTTTAAATTAAAGCCATTCTAAATGTTTTTAATATATATGGTTTTGATGCAGTTAAGAAATGCAATAATAACACAACATATAGAGCCCTAGTACCCTTACCTGTATGTGCAAAAGACCATCTGAAGTCTGACTGTAAACCCTACTTATAATGTGCAAGCTAAAGCCGAGACCAGAAAACCATTTGAATTTTCTCTTGCTTGTCTGGCACCCCACATAAATCAGATGAATAACTATTTTGCATAATGTGAATGGAATATAATATATGATGACAATCCACATCTCATTTTATGTCAGACTGCTCTACAATAATATGTATAGTAAAAAATACATGGTAGGGATATATTGTATTACTACTCAAAGCATAGTGAAGCCTAATTTATAAAATGTGGAAACGATAAATATTCCTGGACCCTGGAAGGCTGAGGTTAATGCTATTATCCTTGGCAATCTTGTTTGTGATTACTTTGAAAAAAAAGCACAATTAACTGCAGTAATCGGATTGTTTTTTTAACCAGATTTCTTCTTGACATTTGCCATTACTAGTTGTAGATTTATTTCTGCGTGCTAAGATTGGTGAGAAGCTGTGGTTTATATTTATGATCCCCCAGAATTACATGGATGACTCCTTCTGTCTCTGCTTTTTTATTCTATAATATGTTCTCTTTAAGTTATTATATGTTTATTATTATAAACATTTGAGGACTATATTTCTTTACATTTAGTCTGAGCATTTGTTTTCCCGATAGGGTGCTTTCACACTGCCATGTTAGCTGGAATTCAGATTTTGGCCAAAAATCACTGTTGCTTTCTAAAAATTATTTTTTAAAAACTTAGTCTAAAAATGCACCGGATTTATCATAGTACTTGATAAAGTTCGATTATTTCAGTGCATCTACAGACTTATCTAGGTTTTTTTAGACCAACTACTAGTTGGCACTTTCAATGCCTGAATTTTGGCACATTTCTGATACAGTGTTTGGCACAGCATGTTGCATTAAGGCCACACTCCTGTCCCACAAGACCATGCCAACCTTCTGCTGAGCTGTGCCTCCATGTCAGAGAGGTTACAAAAGGTGCAAGATGATGCGTCACAAATAAACTACTTTTTGCTGCATTTTACGACACTTTTATGGTGCAGCTACGAAAGTAAGTGGGGGCCCCATTGGTTTTTTTTTGGGGCCCACTTTTTTTGCATTTGGTCCCTCCTTCTTTTTTTCTAGACCCAACCGCGGGGTGGTTTTTGGAATTTATCTCCCCCACAGACATCCATTTTTTTTTTTTGTGAAGGAACCCTTTCATAAAAAATTTTATCCATGGCATGTGTCTGAAAGAGACTTTCCCCTTCATCAAACCAATGGGGACAAATTAACAGTGCCCACTTTACTTTTTTGGTGCCCATTTCTGATCTCTCACTATTTTTGCCCCAAAATTGCCCCCATACAATACCTGCAGTGAAACACAATTGGGGCTTATTCGTAACCCATATAAATAACACAAACACTGAAATGAAAGGGAAAAAAAAAAAAATCAAGAAAACCAAAAATATCACTGTCCTTGAGGGGGAACCAAAACCTTTAACGAGAAGCCCTGTTAGAAAAAGCTTCTTTTTTGTTTTAGCTTTCATATGACCCCTCAGAATACCCGACAGGGAAGAAAGCATTATACCCATTAAAAACCCACCTATGCAAAAAAAAGCTAAAACCTGGGGCTTGATCACAAAGTGAGATTTTACAAAAAATAACGAAAAAAATTTTAGTACCCACCCAAAAGGCCCTTATGGTCACAGGGCCCTTTTTTTTTGGGGCGCTTTTTCCCGCCACGTTTTGAGAGCGTATTGTGCGTTTTGCGCCCCAACCCAATTAAACAGTAACCCCACAGTTTCTCACAGAAACTTTTGGATTACGCCTCCTCTCCCTGCGAAAATACAAAAAGGCCGTGGGAATAATTGACTTGTAAATTTTTTCACGGCGCTTACCGCCGAATAGTAGTGGTCTATGGGCGGGGGGGCGCGGGCCCTTTCCCCACATCTTTGGGGGGACGCGCTTTTTTGGGCCGGCGACCTTTTCAAAACCCCGGGCAAAATTTTGCGGGGCTACTGTACCCCCCGCATTTAAGCCGTGTGAACATACCCTTTAAAAAACTTTTTCCCCCCATTTCCCCTTTCAATGTTTCCTTTTACTTGTGACTGCTGCACCTATAACCCAAAAAGGGTTTTTGCATTTTAGCTCCTTTCCCTGACAATTGCAAAAGAGGCCAGCTCTTAGCCCAGGACCATCCAGCTATTAGAAAAAAACAAATCCTCCATAAAATGGTTGCAAAACTTGTAAAAACCTGAAAAAAATTTTAAAACCCCCTTTTTTTTTTCCCAAATTTTCAGACAAATATCCCATGCTCTTTTTCTTTTCAACAAAGCATGCATGTTTAGTTTAGTGGGGAAAGAAGCAAAATTTTAAGCCCTCTAAGAGTCTTCTAAAGGGCGGGTTTCGTTTTCAAAAAAAATTTCCCAACGTCCTGATCTCCCTTTCCTCTAACATCTGCAGTTCTTCTCCCTCCCTTTCTAGGGCATTTCCCCAACAAAACCAAAAAGGGTGGTGGGGCAATATTTGGAAGTTATTTAGACATGAATTTGGGAAGACCCACAACCCACACCCCCATCCCCCCCATTAAACTGAGATTTAAAAAAAGGGTTTTTTGCAAAGTGGCACAACAGCTCTAAAAAAAAGTAGTTTTGCGACTTTGACCCCATGGGGAAAGGTTTTTTTCTGCTTTATACACTGTGTCTTCTTTCTACTTTATTCCATGTGTCCTATTTAAAGGCAGAAAATTTTGAGGGTTTAATAACCCCTATGTTTAATAGTGAAAAGTGGGGTTATGTTTATGAAAATTTTTGCTGAAGGCGAAAAAATAAGTTTGGGATTACATATAAAAAAAATTTGAATAATGATAAAAAAAAAAAAGTAATTTTATGATAGTAAACCCCTTTAAACGGGATTCACATATGGGGAAATTTATCAGCCTGGTCTAAGCCCCAAACCCTTTTTTTTAAAGGGTTCGCTTTCCTAACTCCCCCAGAAACCAAAGGGACATAGAATAGCACATTTTCAAAATAGTTCTTGCTAAAACCACAACATTTTATGTCTAAAATTTTGGCAAACACATTTTTTTTGCTTTATGACTTTTTGTCCCCAAAAACCCCAAATTTTTCTTTTTCCCTAGAAATAATGTTAAGTCATTCCATTTTTAAAAATTTTGTTTCTACTCTAAATGAAACCCTCAATTTATTTCAGCTGCCTAAATGCCCTGTCCAGCAAAAAAAAGCCCTTTCAACCATAGCTTTTTTAAAAATTGCTTATAGATTTAATGAACGTTAGGGATTTTCCCAAGTTTCTAACCCTTTTTTAAACCCCTTTTTATGTATATAAAATTATTGAAAAAACATGCTTACTCTGATTTGCTTTCTATGGTAAAAGTCAGTCAAAAAAAACACTTAAAATAGGGAAACCAAAAATTAATAAAATGGGCTTTAAGCCCTTTGTATCCCAAACCCAGTAACCCTCTAAGGGTTTTTTTTTGGGTTTTGGGAAAGGTCTCTAGTGGGACAACAAGTGTTGAGCGATTATTATGGACAAAGTTGGGAAAATTCGGCACGGTATTTATTTTGATCAATTTTTTAGATCCCCGCGAAAAATTTAGGTTAAAATCTGTGCATAATCTATTAATATCGCCCCATTTTCGGTCCCTTCCTCCCCCTTTTTTGGGGCGCCAGCAAATCAGCTTACGAATAGAGCAGGGTGAGATGGGGGTGCAAACGCCCATAAACGGGGAGGGTGTAAAGGTTTGCGTTTGGGGGAAAAAATTCGTTTTTTAATTTAGAACGGGGCTTTTTCCCCCTGTTCATGATAAATGTGTTTCAGTATTCAAAGAAAGTAGGACTGCGCTCTCCTCTGCCCCAAACAGCTCGGCGAAAAAATTCTATTTGTTCACAGAAAAACCCTTTTACTTTTTAGCTGTGATCTTTAAAACCAGTTAGATCGGGGAATTTCGGATTTTAGGTAGTTGGGCCCAAAAAATTTTAAAGGAGCATCTACTGCTGTAAAGTCAGGGGAGGAGGGGGGGGGGCTCCGGGGGGCGAACACAGACAACCTCTTTAAAAAAAACGGGAAAATTGATTGCAGACATTGCATTGCAATAGCTTTATTATTAAAAAGTTTTAAATGGTTTAAATATTACTTGGATATTGGGGGCGCCTAAAACCCTTTTAAATTTTGGAAAAACAATCTTTTCAAAAAACTGCAAAGGGCAAATTTTTAAAGGTTTTTCAAAACTCCACTTTGAAATTTTCCCAAAAAAATTTTCCCGAAAGGTGTTTTCCTTTTTTAAAAATTTTGGCCCCCCTTTCCCTCTTTGTTATAAGGTAACCCCCTTTCAGTTTTTAAAATTTTAATCCAGGGAATTTTTTTATCCCCCCACAGTTTTGATAAGGTGGGCCCAAAAAAACCTTTTTAAATTTTCCTAAACATTTCAGATACGTTTTTTTTGCACTTTTGGCCCCCTTTCCCAAAATTTTTTTATAGAGGTACCCTTTTCGTTTTAAATTTTAATCCCCCAATTGTTGTGTCACCCCCAGGGGGAATTGATAGGGGCCCAAAAAAAACCTTTTTTTTATCCTTTTAAAATTTTAGATACGTTTTTTTTTGGGAAAATTTTGCCCCCGCCAATTTGGTTTATAGAGGTTTCCTTTTTGGGAGTTAAAAAATTTTAATCCGCAACTTTGTATTTTAAACCCCAGGGTGAATTGGGTAGGGGGGGCCAAAAAAAAACCTTTTAAAATCCTAAAACATTTCCCAAAACGTTTTTTTTTTTTGCACTTTTTTCCCATTTCCCAATTTTTTGAAAAAGAGCCACCTTTTCAGTTAAATTTGAATCCAGCCCAAATTTTGTATCCCCCCACAGGTTTTAAAGTTTTTAAAAAAACCCTTTTTTTATCCGAATTTCATTTTAGAAAAACGTTTTGGGGTTTTTTGCACCTTTGCCCCGTCCCAATTTTTTTTTAAACAGCCACCTTGCAGTTAAAAATTTTAAAAACCAGGCAAAATTTTGGAAATTCACCACAAAGGTTTAAAGGTGCCAAAAATACCTTTTATTAGCCGATACTTTTTTTAGATTTCGTGTTTTTTTGCACCTTTTTTTCCCAGTCCAGATTTGTTTGATAGAGGTACCTTGCAGTTAAAATTTTAATCCAGTAATTGTTTAAGGGGCACCCCAGGTTTAATTGATTTGGGGGGGGCCAAAAAATTTCCTTTTATTTTCCGTAAAACATATCAATACGTTTTTTTTTGCAAATTTTGCCCCGGGGGGTTTTTTTCCCGATTTGTTGTAAAAAACCTTTGCAGTTAAATTTGAATCCACAATTTTGGGAATTTACCACAAGGGAAAATTTATAGTTGCCAAAAAAACCCTTTTAAATTTTCCGGGATTTTCCCTTTTTGGAAAACGAGGGTTTTTTCACTTTTTTGCCCCGGGGCCCCCCTAAAAATTTGTTTATAAAAAAAGGGGCCCCTTTGCAGTTAAATTTTAATCCAGCAACTGTTTAGTCCCCCACAGGTGAATTTATAGGGGCCAAAAATTAACCTTTTTTTGTACTTTATACCCTTTCAGATAAAGTGGTTTTTTGGGACTTTTGCCCAGGGCCCCGATTTTTTGATAAGGGGGGGCCATTTCAGTTAAATTTGAATCCCCCAATTTTTGTAGTCAAACCAAGGGGTTGATTTGGTGTCAAAAAATACCCTTTTTTTATCCAATATACATTTTAGATAAAGTGGGTTTTTTTCACCCTTTTTTTCCCATCCCGATTTTTTTGATACAACCACCCTTTCATTAAATTTTTTTAAACCCGCAAATTTGTAGTCACCCACGGGGGAAAGGTTTCCAAAAATTTTTTTAAAAATTTTTTTTTTTTTTTGGTTTTTTTAAAACATTTTCCCAAAACTTTTTTTTTGCACTTTTGCCCAATTTCCCAAATTTTTTTATTTAAATTTCCTTTGCAGTTTAAATTTGAATCCAGTAATTGTGTTCACCCCCGGGGAATTGAAAAGGGGGGCCAAAAATACCCTTTTAAATTTTCCGTATACATATCAGATTAAAATTTTTTTTTTCACTTTTTTGCCCAAGGTTTCCCCGATTTGGTTTTATAAAAGGGGGGGGGGGGGGGGGGACCCTTTCAGGGGTTTAAAATTTTAATCCAGCCAAATTTTGGGAAAAACACCCCCGTGAAAATTTTTTAAAAACCCCTTTTTTAAAAACCCCAAACCCAAACGATTAAAGTTTTTTGCCCCTTTTGCCCAGTTCCCCCCATTTTTTTGATAAGCCACTTGAAAATAAAATTTTTAAAAACCAAACAAAAAAATGTAAGGTTTACCACAGGTTATAGGTTTCCCCCAAAAAAACCTTTTATTATCCCCAAAACATTTTCAAATATGGTTTTTTTTTCCCCTTTTGCCCATTTCCAATTTTTTTTGTGGGGGGGGGAAACCCCCCTTGGGGAAAATTAAAAAGTTGGAAACCCCCCAATTGGGGGTTTCCCAAAAGGGTTTTTTTAAAGGGGGCAAAAAAAAACCCCTTTTTATTACCCCCTAAAAAAACCAAAATTCCCAAAAAAATAAAAAATTGGGGTTTTTTTGAAAAATTTTTGCCCATTGGGCCCCCGATTTGGAAAGAAAACATTCCAGACCTGGGAGGGTTTAAATTTTTTAAATTTTCCCGGTTTTAAAATTTTTAGTCCCCCTCCCCAAAGGGGAATTGTAGTTTTGGGGCCAAAAAATAAACCTTTTTATTATCCCGTATACATTTCAGATACGTGTTTTTTGCACTTTTTTTTCCCAGGGCCAAAAATTTGTTTATAGAGCCACCTTGGGAGGGAAATTTGAATCCCAAACCCCTTTGTGTAGTCAAACCCCAGGGGTTTTTAGGTTTCCAAAAAAAACCTTTTTTTTAACCTAAAACATTTCAGGGAAAGTGTTTTTTTTTTTTCAACTTTTTCTCATCCCCAAATTTTTTTGTACAGCCAAACCCTTTCAGTTTTAAATTTTTAAAACCAGGCAATTGTGTAGTCACCCCAGTTTTAAAAGGTCCAAAAATACCTTTTATTATTCCTATACATTTCAGATACGTTTTTTTTTTTGGGACAATTTTCCCCCTTTCCCTATTTGTTTATAGAGCCAAACCTTGGGAGTTAAATTTGAATCCCCGCAATTTTGGGATCCAAACCCCAGGTTTATAGGTTCCAAAAAAACCTTTTTATTATCCGTATCATTACAGATACGTGGGGGTTTTTTTTCAAATTTTTTTTTCCCAGTTTCCCGATTTGTTTTATAGAGCCCCCTTGCATTAAAAATTTTTAATCCGCAATTGGGGGTAAAATCCCCCCACAGTTGATAGGTGCCAAAAATACCTTTTTTTATCCATATACATTTCAGGGTTTGTGTTTTTTTGCACTTTTGCCCCAGTCCCCCGATTTTTGATACAGCCAACCTTCAGTTACATTTTTAACCAGCCCCCAAATTTTGTAGTCCACCAAAGGTTGATAGGGTGCCCCCAAAATAAACCCTTTTTTTATTTTCCCCCCCCCTATACATTTTAATACGTTTTTTTTTGGGACTTTTTCCCAGTCCAAAATTTTTTGATAGAGGGCCCCCTTGAGTTAAAATTTGAATCCAGCAACTTTTTTTTTGATTTTGGGGGGATGTTGAGAATAGTACGTTCCAAAACTCTTCCATACCCCTCGTACAAATGTTTATCTTTCTGAACATGGGCGGTAATGCTGGTGGTAACAGAGCAAAGAGTGGGGTGTAGGACATGAGGTAGAAGGTACGAGTAGAAAGTTCTCCTTTCCAGTAGCTGGTGACAACAGCACGCAACGCCAGCGGATTGGTTGGCAGGGGACCGTCACAGAGGGCCTGTCACCGCTGGGTGTCATGGGGGGGCCCTGTGAATCTCAAGTAACGAACACGTCGGCCAATCTTTTCATCATTGGTTTAATGCAACCTCATCAGCAGTCTTACCCTCCTCGTCCTCCCAGACACGCCGACAAATGTCGACATCACAGCAATCATCAGCATCCGTCCAACATGAATCGAAGGCAGCGCCAAAATGTCAACGTCGGTACCCACCAGTGTGGATAATCCATTTTCCCTGTGAAGAACCTCATTGATACCAAAAATGGCGGGTTGTGTGGTCCAGAAAAGCATGTTAAAGAAGATCAAGAGTCCAAAGAGGATGATTTTTCTCTCATGCTCCGGACGCCCAGGGTTTACTCTGATGCCATCAGATGATAGAAGGAAGCCGGGCGAATCGTCAAAAAATCCCAGGGCGGTAGTTGGTCGGCAATGCCTTGCAGTGCCCTCTTGTCGTTGTAGCCTCGCAGCTCCTGGATGCAGAATTTCTTGGACGAACGAAGTCACCGTGTTGTTGATGATGATGATGAAGCGACATTTTTGCGGATGCCAATGTGGTCTTTTCATGCAGAAGTTTGCTTGTGAGGGCCTCTTTAATCACTGGGATCAGGAGGAAGACGGATGGGGTAGTGGGTCCAGTATATCTGGGTCCCCCCTCAAAAATGGGAGAGGGCGGTGGATCGCAGAAGTCCGCTGATAGAGAATTCCGCAGCCAAACGGGTCACGAAACCCCGCTCCTCGCTTATCGCCTATTTCGCCGTCAAAAAGGATTCAGTGACCTCTCAAGCCTGGGGCCTTCTTTTGAGGCAAAGCCCTCTGATTCACCCGGCAAGATGTCATATGCCTCCATTTTGCCGTAAAACTCATAAGTAGAGGCAAGAAACTAGGTGTTTACACCACCACCAACATGTCTAGTCCACATGCAAACGAATGCATGAGGTTAAATGGAGGCAACACTCTTTGGGCCCAAAAAAGGCCAGAGACGACCGACGCCTGGGCCTACGGCCTGTCGCTCCGGCCTCCGTCCTCCGACGCCATCAAAAAAGCGTTCCTCTCAGGCTGCCCATGTTTCTCATAGTCCACCACCAACAAACCACCAGAAAACCCTTCTGCTTCCCGCCCCCAGTTTGACGACCTGGCATGCCCGTACAAAGCGGGCCCAGTCTAAGCAGCCAGTATTCTGTCCTTTCAGGTTTGGGGAGCAGAATAAACACTTTTAAACAAAACACAAAGAAACCCCAAACATCGCCAAAGCCAAAAGCCAGAATGTCGGCATTTTGCCAAGCTTTTGGCCTTGGAAATGTCTTGCCTTTTATACCGTCTGGTGGACCACAGATTGGGTTCCCGCCACATGGGAGGGTGGGGGGGCTCATGGCCCATCTTTGCCTGCCCCCAATACCAGATGCCGAGAGCAGCATTTCGTTTGCCAAAAAGCCGTCCCTGGCCCTGCCGATGGGGGCCACTTGTCATGCGAAAATTTCAAGCGCGTGGTTGTCATGTCATCTGAGGTGGCCGGAAAAGTCATCAGACCACCTGAACACATGGACTATATAGCACACGGCCAAGGCCGCTATATATTCTCAGATGACCGATGTGCGCTCACTGGGTGAGCCTGGGTGGATTCTTCTGGGGGGACGGTGGATCTCAGAGGCTCGGCGCACCAGCTCTTTCAAAACTCGCAGGATTGGTGCAGGCGTCCTTTCCCTCAAGGGTCCCTCTGGTGGCATCACGTGCCCATAGAAAAACCGTAGCCCAGTGTTTGAAATTAATCTGTCTTGGGAGACCATGCGGCGCACACACAGTTCAGGAGCTGTGGACGGCCTCTTCCGCAACGAGACCAAGCGCTGTCTGGGTGACAAGTAACTTGTGGCCAGGCAAGGTGGTGTGCGCGCACAATGGGCGTAATCTGCTGGCCGCGCCTTAAGATCGTATGGCTGAGCACATCCCTTGCCTGGCCACATGTCCATGAACCTTGTCGATCCCAGAAATTTGCATTAAGAGCTACCTGGGTTCCTGGACCTGCCCTGCCTACAAGGCTCGAGGTCTGAGTTCGCGACTTCGTGCCGTATTGGCACCCTTGCTTCCGTTCCCGCCCTGGCTGCATTGCAAGCTTCAGCTCGGGCCTCGCCCCATCAACCGTCGTGAGAGATCAATTGATTGACGGTGGCAACACGCTGGAATTCCACCCTCGCCACATGCTCCATCGAATGTGGCAGCAGCGAGGCAATGCCATTACGCAGTTAAGAATGACACATGGCCTGACAAGCAGCGGTGCGGAACACGTGGGTGTTGAGGCCACCAAGAGTGAGGCAGGTGAAAGAGCTCTGCACCATACCTTGCTCAGTTTTGAAAGAAGCCACCCCGAAAATGGTCATTGCGGACAATGCCCTTGTCAGCATTGAGGCATTTGTTGGTGAATCATTAGTCTCTGGGATCGATCGTTGTGACACTCTAAACAACAGAGGGTCCCGCCATGCGACGGAGGAGGAGGACGGACACGATGGCGGACACATCAGCCTTTCCTCTCCTCGAAGATCCACAAGGACCCGACAAGTTTTCGTAAATTTTGATAATATCGGTCTTCATTAGGCAGTGAGGTTCGGGTTCAGGGGCTAGGTGGCAGAAGGCGGCGCATCAGCTCTCAGGGTGCATCGATCTCAGTTCAAGTCCAGGGCTGTGTTGAAGCAGTGGCCGGTAAAGAAACGGAGGGAGGAGGAGAGAAGGTTAATTCCTAGACAAACCGACATTAACCAAAGTCCCTGCCTTGAAAGAGGTTGAGTGAAATTTGAGGCGGAGAGGAAGATGAGGAAGATCAGTTTGCTAGTGCCCCTCTCCTCAGAGGCTTGTGAAAATCAAGGTTCCATCTCCCTTCACATGAGTGCATTGGATGCTCCATTTCCCCATTTCCTCCAACATGACCTCGCATTTAAGGTCCATCAAAATTAACAACAGTTTTACTAGGGGTGGCCACACCTCCTGGATCCCCTCCCCGGTAACAAAACAAAACTCAGTCACTTTCAGTCTTCCACCCACACCAAAAGAGAGTAAAAATTGCGGAAATGGAGACCTTGAATCCACTGAAGAAGGATTTGGAGGAAAAATGAAACCATTGAATTGATTGGGGCTCATGCAGGTTTGGGGCTCATGTTGTGGGGCCCATGACAGGTATAGTCCCAATGTCCCAGTGAGAAACTAAAATGGTGGTTGAAAGACTTTTCCTATGTTCCGGCACTTTTTAATCTGTGTGTCCAGACAGTGTTTAATGGGTTCCATTGGTCCTGCGGTAACAGGACAGATATAGTTAAGTGTCCGAGGTTCAAAAGACAACTAAAATGGTGGTTCAAAGACTCCTTTTTTTCTCCTTTTTTCCCGGCACTGTTTTAATTTGGGGGCAGAAGGTTTATTGGCTACTGCGTTCAGGACAAAGGGAATCAATGTCCGTTCAACAAAAAGGGGGTTCAAAGACTCCCTTTTCCCAGCACTTTTAATCGTGGGGAAAAAGTTTAATGGGCATATTGGGTCAGAACAGGGTATCGTCAAGGCCAGTTCAACTAAAATGGTGGGAAAGACTCCTTTTTCCCAGCACTTTTTAATCTGTGGGCAACTGTTTAATGGTCATACTGCGGTACGACAGATACAGTTAATGTCCATTCAACTAAAAATTGGTTCAAAGACTCCTTTTCCCGGCACTTTTTAATTTGGGGGTCAGACAGGTTTAATGGTCATACTGCGGTCCAGGGCAGGTATAGTCAATTTTCCCGTTCAACAAAAAGGTGGGGGAAACTCCCATTTTCCGCACTTTTTAAAACTGTGGGTCGACAGGGTTTAATGGGCATTCTGCGGTACAGGACAATAAGTTTAAATTTCCCGTTCAACTAAAATGGTGGTTCAAAGACTCCTTTTCCCCGACATTTTAATTTGGGGGTCAACAGGTTTATTGGTCATACTGCGGTTTTCAGGACAGGTATATCAATTCCAGTGAAACTAAAATGGTGTTCAAAGACTCCTTTTTCCCCCAGCACTTTTTAATCTGTGGTCAGACAGGTTTAATGGTCATACTGTGGTACAGAACAGGTTAAGTCAATGTCCATTCAACTAAAATGGGGTTGAAAGACTCCTTTTTCCCAGCACTTTTTAATCTGGGGGTTCAACGGTTTAATGGTCATACTGCGTTACAGGACAGAATATAGTTAATGTCCAGTTCAACTAAAATGGGGGTTTGCAAAGACTCCTTTTCCCGGCACTTTTTAATTTGGGGGTCAGACAGGTTTAATGGCATACTGCGGTCCAGGACAGGTATAGTCAATGTCCAGTTCAACTAAAATGGTGGTTCTAAGACTCCTTTTCCCGGCACTTTTTAATTTGAGGGTCAGACAGGTTTAATGGTCATACTGCGGTCCAGGACAGGTATGGGTCAATGTCCAGTTTCAACTAAAATGGGGGTTTTCAAAGACTCCTTTTCCCAGCACTTTTTAATTTGTGGGTCAGACAGGTTTAATGGTCATACTGCGGTACAGGACAGATATAGTTAATGTCCAGTTCAACTAAAATGGTGGTTGAAAGACTCCTTTTTCCGGCACCTTTTTAATCTGGGGTCATGCAGGTTTTGGGGCTCATGCGCGTTCCAGGACGGGGATATTCAATGTCCATTCAAGTAAAATGAGGGTTTTCAAATCATACTTCCTTCTGGCACTTTTTAATTTGTGGGTCATGAAGGTTTAAGAGTCATGCTGTGGTGCAAGACAGGGATAGTGAATGGTCTGTGAGTTTTTTCCTGTGGCTTTTATAACCTAAGTGTGTTGCCTAAGATTTGACTGATGTGGATGTTAATTCCAGCTTCTCCATCCCTGTTTGGGTGCAAGAATGAAGGTGTTGTTCCCCTCTCCCATAGACTTTAATGGCCATCGGCGATAATCTATTATCGACTATCGGATATCTTATTGATAATTGCCGATATCGACTATCGACCCGATGACGATAGTCAACGTAATCGCTCATCACTAGTGACAACCTCAATGAGAACATAGCACAAAAAGAATCTGACTCAGTAACACTTTACTTAGATGAGGCACATCATACCACTTGTAGCTGGCAGTTCTGATACAGTAATCGTCAATAACTGTTTCAGTCTTTTGTCCCTTGAGCCAGGGGCATATTGGTACACAGTCTTTTAATCTTGACCCTTAAGCCAAGGGTTCTATATTATAGACCCAGCATTGGTCCCTTGCACTAAGGACATGTTGCTATATGGTGTGTCCAGTAGATCAAAGATACTTACTCAGTTGTCATACTCCTGCACCAGGATTCTTTTGGCCAACAACTGTGCCTCTAGCTGATCTCACTTCGTCTTAAATCCTTACACTTCTATCTATCTTATGGTAGGAGTTGATTACTACTGCTGCCCTCTCTGTTGCCACTTTCTCTGTAGTTCACAACTTACTTTTTGTATAACTTGCCACCCAGCAACTTTCACGGCTTGTTATAGCAATACTACGGACAATCGTCAAACACAACCTTTACTGAAGACAGCAAAATAAGGAAACGCTCATCAAAATATGAGATCAAGATCTCAATGACTAATTTGAATACAAGGGGTTACACTGACTGGATTCACTCACACAGTCTTATATCCTCAACCTCAGGTTATGTACTCCACAAGTGGGAAAGGAACAAAATACTTTTATATAATTTTGGAAATAATCATGCAACCCCTTCCTGTCTGAATCTATTGTGGGTTCTGGCCTGAAGTGGCTGCATTTAAGACATTACACCTGAGAAAAACAATCAGGAGAGCTAAGGGTGGACCTGGAGGTTATGTACACCATTATAAGAGAGAGCCTGTCAGCTCTGGGTTAGTTATGGTTATGTTCTGACTTGTTTCAAGAGGTTCCTGTTGTGAGCAGCAGTTAAAGGGAAACCCCTGTCTATTAAGCCGACATTAGATAGGGGAGGCTGGGGCGAAGTAGAGCTGCCCAACTCACTGCAATACCTGAAGTAGAGCAGGCCTAGAGAATAGAGACCCAGACAGAAATTTCATATGACACTGGCAAAGGATTATTAGCAAAGCTATTTTGATTATTTTTCTTTATAAGTTTGTAGACTGTCTTATATAACCACCAAGCCAGCTCAAGACACCAGGAAGGAAGTGGTCATATTAATGTGAATCGAGTGTGTATTTCTTCTTCAAGTATCTCATATAATCCACTATCCAAATTTGTGGGGAACAATCCTCCCTGTCTCCTTTTTTTTTTGGGCCACATCAAGTTAAAGGGACCCCAGCCATTCCCCCAAACATTAACATGAAAAATGATAGCCGTGGTGGTACAATATGGGTTTTTATGTACTGTCTTTTTAAAAACAATAAAGAAAAAATAAATTAATGTTAAATATACCATATAAGTCACCTCAAAATTCCCAGAGCTTTTTAGTTCCTTCCTTACGGCTATATATATATATATATATATATATATATTTGCCCCAAAGCAAAATTTTGGATGGTGCCCCCTAACCCACCCCCCCCCCCCTCCCTAACCACAAACATTTACCGGGACTGCGTTAGATAAACAAGGGGTAAATACCCACCATACAATCCCCATCATCTGCTACCAAACAAACCCACATCCCAAAAACTAACATTACTATAACACTACAAACAATGACCTGATTATACCGCCAAACATGACCACAAAGTGCTAAAATACCCCACACTATTACGACATACACAAAGACCAATAGTACCGCCATATAGTACCAAAAGTGGTATATACTATTTAAAACCCGGCTCTGCAAACGAAATAACCACCAATATGACCAATAAAAGTAACCCTGTACACAGGCTGTCAGACATATGTGTTTTGAAGGTATTTTACAACTGTGACTCACAGGTGACGTTTCTCTTTGATTTTTCCCTTTTGTTCTGCACCGGGTCCATCCCCACATGATACATCCTCGGGCCACTTTCCCTGGAGATTTAGACACAAATACTTAGAATCCTGACTCCCCAGCACCTGCCCCTCTAGCATAGGGGTCCCCTTTAGGCAGGCAGGTTTACATAGGCTAAGGGGGCCCCAGATAGGCAAGGTTTAGGTAGCAATAGATCCCCATAAGGCAGGCGGGGTTTTTTTGGTATCTAAGGGGGGCCATACAGGTAGACAGGTTAAGGTGGGCTATAGGGGGTATATAGGTAGGGAGGCAGGGTTTAGGTACCCAAAGGCCCCCATATAATTTGCCCGCAGGTAAGCTTTAGGGGGGGTATAGGGGCTACATAGCAACAGGCCTTACGGGGGGGTATAGGGGGAAATTTAGGGAAGGGGAGACAAGAGCTATAAAGAAAAGGCTTTAGGGGGCCCATGTAGGGAGGCTGGGGGGGTTAAATTTTGGGGAGGCAAGGGGGGTTTTGTAGGGCAGGCAAGGGGGTATACAGGCAGGCCTGGGGTTTAAAAGGGTGGCAAGTGGGCGGTATAAAATTTTAGGGGAGGGGGGCTAAAAAAACAAAGGCAGAGTTTGGGTACAATGCAAGGGAGGGAATTTGGGGTATTGTAACTTTGGGGGGTGGGTCCCCCCTTTTGGGGCCCAAAAAGCGGGGATAGCTAAGCCCCCGCCAGGGAACGGGGAAACTAAAATACCCCCCCCGGGGTTTTCCCCCAAAAAAAGGGCCCCCGCAAAGTGGGATGGACTTGTTGCGGCATGAGGGTACCAGGTCGTTACCCCTGAAGTGACTTGCTTTCGGAAAAGGGAGGGCCCGGGGAACACGTGGAAAAAGAAACGTAATCCCCGAGGGGTAGGGCGGGGGCAGGCCGAAGTCAGGGCAGGCAGCAGATTTTTTTCGTGGTTTAGAGGCAGGGCAGACGGCAGGGGGACAGCAAACAGGGCAGGTCAGGAAACGTTTAAAAAAAGGGGGGGACTTTGGTACACGGGAAAACTGGACGGAACAGCAATAACCCCTCTAGACACTAGGTAAGGGCCCCACCAACAGACTGGCAAGGGGGGTACTTGGGGGGGATACCTTTAAAAAGAACCCCCGCGCCCGAAAATGACCAATTATCGGGGCACTGGCCCTTTAAATCCCAGAGAAGGGCCCGGGGTGCGCGCGCCTTAAACGGCCCCCACGTTTGCAAAAGACGGCCGGGAAAAGGTGGGGAAACGGCCCTTTTACCGGGAGGCGGGGGCCCCGGGGAAGAAAAGGGGGGCGCCGAGGGGAAAACAGTGGGTGGGCCCCGCCGGCCCCCCCCGGACCCCCCGCGGAGCGGGGGGGTGGTCGCGGGGGGGGGCGGACCCGCGACCCCCGGACAGGTTCCCCCCCCCTTAAGGGGCTCCCCCCCCTTTTTTTAGAAACCTAAGGGGGATGGCAGGGGACAGGGTTTTTGGGCCCCCCCCGGTTTTCCCCCGAACCCCGCCCCTTCCTTTTTTCCGGCCCGAACCCCATCCGTCAATAGAAAGAACCACCGCTTCCCCCTTTAAATGTCTTCTGGGCCAACACCTTCCCTTTACCTCAAAGATTTTAAAAAAAAAGATTTTGGGCCCCAGGAAAGGCGAGACAGGAAACCCCGGGAGAAGCGATTCACCAAAAACAGGGCTTTTAGGGGGGGAACATTGGGGAAAGGGTTTTTGGGAAAGCGCCCGGGG
>JAODAL010057399.1:0-22702 GCA_025379985.1 Phyllomedusa bahiana
AGGACCATTAGTGGTGGTCCAGTGTAAAGTTCTCAGATTTGTATATTACCTCCCATACAGTGATCAAAGTGGTAAAACCCCATGTAACGGCTCTGCAGACTGTATATTACCCCCATCAGTGACATTAGTGGTAGACACCAGTGTACACAGGCTCTGCAGACTGTATATTACCTCCATACAGTGACCATATAGTGGTAGGTCCAGTGTATACAGATTCTGCAGACTGTATATTACCTCCATTCATTCACCTTATAGTGGTAGGTACCAGTGTACACTGGCTCTGCAGACTGTATATTACCTCCATACAGTGACCATATAGTGGTAGACACCAGTGTACACCGGCTCTGCAGACTGTATATTACCTCCATACAGTGACCATATAGTGGTAGACACCAGTGTATACAGGCTCTGCAGACTGTATATTACCTCCATACAGTGACCATATAGTGGTAGACACCAGTGTACACAGGCTCTGCAGACTGTATATTACCTCCATACAGTGGCCATATAGTGGTAGGTACCAGTGTACACAGGCTCTGCAGACTGTATATTACCTCCATACAGTGACCATATAGTGGTAGACACCAGTGTATACAGGCTCTGCAGACTGTATATTACCTCCATACAGTGACCATATAGTGGTAGACACCAGTGTACACAGGCTCTGCAGACTGTATATTACATCCATACAGTGGCCATATAGTGGTAGGTACCAGTGTACACAGACTCTGCAGACTGTATATTACCTCCATTCAGTGACCATATAGTGATAGCTACCAGTGTACACTGGCTCTGCAGACTGTATATTACCTCCATACAGTGACTATATAGTGGTAGACACCAGTGTATACAGGCTCTGCAGACTGTATATTACCTCCATACAGTGACCATATAGTGGTAGACACCAGTGTATACAGGCTCTGCAGACTGTATATTACCTCCATACAGTGACCATATAGTGGTAGACACCAGTGTATACAGGCTCTAGAGACTGTTTATTACCACCATGCAGTGGATATAGTAGTAGTTACCAGTGTACACAGTCTCTGTAGATATTTAAGTGATTACAGTGAAGTTATATCTAGGAACTCACCAGAGACATGACTGGAGTTGTTGTCTTCCCCTTTTTATTGCATCCTGCCCAGACCACCGTAAAGACCTCTCCCAGCCATGACTCATTCCTGTGGAATTTACCACACACACACACACACACACACATCTTAGAATTATAATTTTTCCAGCATTTCCCTACCTGTGGACACCTTTGTACAAACTCCACATGGGGTGATGGTTGGGGAGGTTATGGGGTGATATGTGCAGGATTAGTGATTGATGGAGGTTAGGGGAATCATGAACTCCATAGGCTGCACCTTTTTTTTTATATAGGTTTCCCCTTTGGACTACGTCGGATACATTGGATTATGTCGGATCAGCATTGGATTTATTTAATAAAATGGTAACGATGGTTGTTGTTCGGTAGTGCTTATTTGAATTAAATGTTTTTTATGTATTTTGTGCGCGTTTTTTTTCTCATTTAATTCCAGTGTTAGCAATAAGGACACTGACAGACACCTCTATATTACTAACGCTTGGGTTTGCTGTCAGACAGTGGCGTTGTTTGTCACCTTAAGGCTGACACTAATTCTGTGTCACTATTACCCCAGTACCCAATGCACCAGGAGTAATGGGAAGAGCCGCGTTACCATCAGAAGGGGACCCTCTATTGTGATGGTCCATTTCTGGAGCAGCTGCAAGTTGGTATTTTTAGGGTGGGAAGGTACCACCCTTTTTCTGATTCTGATAGTATCAGGCTGAAGCTGTCTGTTTTATCTTGGCTGGTTATGGAAAATGGGGGGACTCCATGTAGTTTATTTTTGTTAAAAAAAATAAGTAATTTATGGGCAACTACTGTAATCATTACAGTGGATGCCCAGGTTTAAATTCTCAACAAATAAATAATTTTTAGGAAAAAAAATGGTGTGAGGTTCCCCCCTCATTTTCCATAACTACCCAAGGTAAAACTGACAGTTGCAGCCTGATACTATCAGAATGGGAAGGTCCATCAATGCTGGTCCCTTTGCATTCTAAAAATATCAGCCTGCACCTGCCCCAGACGTGGACCTTCACATTAGAGGGTCCGCTTCTGACAGTTACCCTTTTCTTCCCAGTACCTTTGGTGTGTTGCGTACTGGGGTGACAAAAACCCGTGCTGGCTGTCAGCAAGCCGAACTATTAGTAACAGAGAGGCATCTATCACTGGAGTTACAGGGGAAAACAATCAGACACAAATTGCAGAAAAAAAAATCTTTTATGTAAATGAACACTCCCCAACCTCAGTCCTCTGTAGACATTTTATAAAAAAAAAAAATAAAATAGATCCAAGGTTGATCCGAAGTAGTCCACCGAATCCGAAGTAGTCCAAAAGGGAACCGATGAATAAACAAATATTACAAAAATACACATACATCGGCTGGTAGCATATCCAGCATCCAGGAAAGCTGTGTGGAGGATTTTCGTCACTCAGCTTTCCCGCATGCAGGTGATTCTCCAACCCCCAGTAGTGATATTCAGTTTTCCTATCATAGGTAAGATGGATGCTTTTGGTGGGGCTGAGGCACCACATCGGCTTTTGGGTGCTCGAAAGTCTATCCAACAACCAGGAAAGCTGTGCCTCACCTATGGGGGTGGACATCACCCAGCTTTTCTAAGATATAAACACCGTGTGCCTATTACTCCACCACAACATTAAAAGTAAATCAGAATTTTATTTTTATTTTTATACCTTTAAAGAAATCAATAACTACACCACAGAACACAAACCTATAGATTCAAATAGTTACTTGGATTTTTGGAGCTCCCATTTTCATAAGTGGAAGACGACTATGCGACGACAAATGACAAGACAAGACCTATTTACAACAAGCTGAGATAATTATCAAAAGGTTAGAAGGAAAGAAATAGCCAAAAATTATTGTGAAACAAGATTCAAAATCAGCTATGACTTTTCGCCTTGTAGCCAAGATATCAGGAAGAGAATTGTGGACTTGCACAAATCTGGTTCATACTTAGGTACCATTTCCAGATACCAGAAGGAGCCTTGTTCATCTGTACAAACAATTATACACAAGTACAAACAAGGGAATGGGAATGTCCAGCCATCATACCGCTCAGGAAGGAGACGGGTTCTGTGTCTCAGAGATGAACGTGCTTTGGTCCAACATGTGCATATCAACGCAAGAACAAAAGATAAAGACCTTGTGCAGATGCTGACGGAAGCTGGTGAGATTGTATCACTATCCACAGTGAAATAAGTACTGTACCAACATGGACTGAAAGCCCACTCTGCCAGGAAGAAGCCATTACTCCAAAAGAAACATAGAAAAGCCAGATTGATGTTTGCAAATGCACAGTAACAAAAATCTACATTTTGAAGACATGTCCTGTGGTCTGACGAAACTAAAATGTAACTATTTGACCATAAGGACCATCGTTATGTTTGGAAGAAAAAGTGAGAAGATTGGAAGCCTAAGAACACCATCCCAACTGTGAAACTCGGGGGTGGCAGCATCATGTTGTGGGGTTTTTTGGCTGCAGGAGGGACGTGTGCACCACAAAATAGATGTATCATGAGGAAAGAAAATTACGTGGCAGCACTGAAGCAACATCTCAAGACATCAGCCAGGAAGTTGAAGCTTGGGCAAAATTGGGTCTTCCAAATGGACAATGACCCGAAGCTACTGGCAAACTAGTTACAAAGTGGCTTAAGGAGAACCAAGTCATTGTTTTGGAGTGGCCATCACAAAGCTCTGATCTCAGTCCTATTGAAAATTTATGGCCAAAACTGAAAAGGCCGATGAGAACAAGGCGACCTTCAAACATGGCTCAGTTACACTAGTTCTGTCAGGAGGAAGGGGCCAAAATTCCCACCAAGTATTGTGAGGAGCTTGTGGAAGGATCCAGAACATTTGACCCAAGTCCTACAGTTTAAAGGCAAAGCCACCAAATACTAATGAAATGGAGGAAAATTCTGACTTTACAGAAAGTAATAAAAATGCCTTAAAATTCTCCCTCTGATTATTCTGCATTTGGCAAATAGAAATAAGTTTGGTTCCTAATTGACCTAAAACGGGGAAGGTTTATTCTGATTTCATGTCAGAGAGAAAAACCTGCAGATGGGACTTTTTATATAGTGGATAGAAACTTCTGGTTTCAACTATATATATATATATATATATATATATATATATATATATATATATATATATATACACAAAAGAGTGTCACAACACATTTTGATTGTAATACATGGTCAATGGACAAAAAAGTCCAAGAACTGCACAAAAACCTGGACAAAATCTGTGACAAAATCAGTGACAAAAACTGTTCAAAACTGCTGAAAAACTTGGACGTTTTTTGTGTAAAAAAAAAGTCCAAAAACCGGTTGTGATGGATGTTTCTGCTGCAGTCAAAACCCCGCAGATTGTGCCGTGTATAGTGCATATGAATATTGTTACACATTATAATAAAAAGTAATGCAAAATATTTATAATTCAACAGATAACTGGTCCCTCTACACTGAATGAAGACCTAGATACTTATTCCAGCTAATCTTTGCTTTGAGATCCATATAGGAACACTATTCCGATAAAGAAGTCGACCATTTCGTTCTTAGTCCCGCAGTAAATCGCAAATTCTTCCCTCTTTCTAATTTTCACTGCGTCACCCGTAATTGAAGTCCTTTCAGGACTGCAAAAGGCTCGTTTCCAGCTTCCATATCCAAATACACAGTTTTATACAGAATAACATCCGCAGTTGTAGTCTGTGAAACTACGAAAGGGTCCTCATGGGCTTCCGCATCCAAATACCCACATAACCCTGTAGGAAGTAATGAGACAACTAATCTGATGGGCCTTTTAGCTATTTTCCTTATTTCATGTGATGATTTGTATTTGAACTAATTTATTCACACTGCTAAAGGATTCTACACAGTCTGAGATACAAAAGTAGGATGGATAACACAGTAATGCCATCTAGTGGCGAATCTTCAGAGTATAATCAATTTATTTACTTCCTTAGTTTAAATAACCCAGTTATTTACAAAAAGGATTTTTTAGGTGATATTTAACATTGTTGTTAGAAAAAGTAGAATTTTAATTAAGTGTTTGGCTGATGCGGGTATCTCATTCATTAGATGCGGGTATCTCATTCATTAGATGCGGGTATCTCATTCATTAGATGCAGGAATCTCATTCATTAGATATAGAAATCTCATTCTTTAGATACAGGTATCTCATTCATTAGATACGGGAATCTCATTCTTTAGATACAGGTATTTCATTCATTAAATAGGGGTATCTCATTCATTAGATGCAGGTACCTCGTTCATTAGATACGGGTATTTCATTAATTAGATATGGATATCTCATTCATTAGATAGGATTATCTCATTCATTAGATCCAAGTATTTTACTTATTAGATGTGGGTATCTCATTCATTTCAGGTATGTCATTCATTTGATACAGGAATCTCAATCATTAGATGCCGGAATCTCATTAATTAGATACGGGTATTTCATTCATTAGATGACGGAATCTCATTCATTAAATATGGATATCTCATTCATTAGATCCAGGTATCTTACGCATTAGATGCAGATGTTTGTTCTATCTGATAGCAGGGAGGCACAGGTCTCACAGCACAGAACTCTGGACAGTAAGAGCTTGTTTGTTATCTTTCAGACAAAAGACTAATTACCCTACTGTTTACATTAGTTGAGAAGCTTCTCCTGTCCTGGTAGAAGGTAATTTATTTAATCTAGACTGGTAAACAGAGAATTCTGAATACACAGAGCTCATATGCTAATTACAGACAGCTTGACCAGGAAGTGATCGAGAAAGCAGCTGTATTCCATTTATGCATCCTATGAAACTCTGAGATGAGACAACCCCTTTAAGTCCTTGCAAATAAGATAGAGTTACTTTATCAGATGAGGCGCCTGTCATGGAGGAGCACTCTAGCGAAAAGCTCTATTTTTAGAATGATAAAAAAACACACAATAAAAATGTAGAAAACTAAATAGAAAAAATCCCAAGATGTCACCATATTGCATCATAGTTTACAAGGAGTCTCTTCAATTAATCCAATTTTTTCGAGTGGTTATGAGGAAAAGACAAGCAAAGAACCAGCTCTTGACATCAGTGAGAATCCAATCCAGATTTGAGTGTAGCTCCCAGTGATGACCCACAAGATTAGTATCTGCCCGCACTATATCAGATACAGGTGTGAATGCATGACAGTTATTGCAGCTCTGGTGGCGACTGGAGCACAAGATAGAACTTAGGATCAGTAATGCAAGCTTTTCCTCATTACCCAGAGATTTATAACATGAGGTCACATTTGCTTCTTTTCTGTGTTACTCTTCTCCTCCATCTGTGTTACTCTTCTTCCTCCAGGATGAATCTTCTGCCGTCTCTGATTCTGCTCGGATCTCTGGCTCTGACTTGGGGAGCGGAATGTAAACCCAAACCTGGAGGTGAGATGATGTCCACACACAGGACAAAGGCATGTACTATATCTGCACCACACACAGGACAAAGGGAAGTACTTAGGGATGGGCGAATCGATTATAACAAAGTGGAATTCATTTAGAATTTCAGGGAAAATTCGATTCTGAACGAAGCCGAAGTTCATGGTGATTTGCGGTAACGAATCTAAAATGGCCACGAGCACATGGCGTGACATGGGGCAAAGAACTATGGGAGGAAGAAAGGAACACCCTCAATTACATTTGCAGACATGAAGCCAATCAGCAGTCAGCAGGCTTCTGTGATGTCACAGCCCTATGAATACGGACGCCATGTTAAATTCTGCCACTTGTCAGTGTGTCTCCTATGCACAAGCATCTGTCTGTAGCAGCACTAGATTGCACTCTGTGCAAAATGCTTCAGATTTTACTGAGGGGTGAAAGACCTTCACAGGTGTTTGTCATTTACACACATGTTCCTGAACCATTGGTTTTTATTTTGGGATATTGCAATCTGTGGCCAAGAGTTAATTTCTCCTCTTGTTTTGTGAGGTATTCTGAAACAAATACAGGGTGTGTGTATTTCTGCCCCATAGATGTCTGAAATCCATCACGTTCATTCTGTAGGGTATTTTATTCTTTGCCCAAGAATTAATTTATATTCTGTTTGTGGGGTATTCTGAGTCAAATCCAGTGTGTGTGTATATCTGTCATATCTTCCTGAAATCCATCAAGTGCCATATCCCTTACAGACTGCAAACTGTGCCCAAGAGTTAATTTATCTACTTTATGTGGGGTATTCTGTGTCAAATCCAGTGTTTGTGTATTTCTGCCCTACACACTGAAATCCAGCCAGCTAAGTCTGTTGGGATATTGCTATCTGTGGCAAAGAGGTAATTTGTTCACTTATTGTGGTGATTTTGTTAAACGCTGATACATGTAGAACCCCTCCCCCCCCCAGAAGGTGTGGAGCAGGTCTCATGAGTAGTTTTGCATTGACGTCACTAATCATTGTGCTCTTCCTTCGGTCAATAATCCATCATTGCTAAAGCTAAAAAGAAGCAGGAGGTGATCCAAAAAATAATAAGTAAATGGAATATTTGCTTGTGTTCTGTGTTTTGTATCCACTCCTGCTTTTGGCTACCTAATCATCAGACAATCCTGATGCAAACAAAGGACCATGTCATACTGGCCTTATAGCTTCTCCGAAGACACAAACAATTGTGTTTGTCCTTTTAATTCCTTCTGACAGATTAAAAGAAGGGAAAAACCAAACATAGTGGCAACGTCATAGAGTGGTGGAGGGTGGAAACAGCATTAGGAAACCACAGGGTGGTTGAGTGAGAGAGTGGTCAGTTGGCAGCAGCATGAGTAGGCTACAGATTGGCAAATCATAGATTGTGGAGGTGGCAGCAGCATGATTAGGCCACAGACTGGCACAATTACACAGTGCGGAGGTGATGGCAGTAACAGCAGCAGCATCAGGCTGGAGAGTGGCACAATGTCATTATTTTGAGGTGACAGCAGCTAGGTGACATAATGAGGAGGTGGCAGCAACAGCAACATCAAGCCAGAGAGTGACATGGTGACAAAGCCTAGAGATGACAGCAGCAGCATGAGGAGACCTGAGTGGTCAGGTGGCAGCAGCATCAGAAGGCTACATTATGGCCCAGTGAAGAGTGGGGAGGTGGGTGGCAATACCAGTCCCTGGTAAATATGGTGGGTGGTAGAAGGAGCAGCTGGCAGCAGATGCATGGTATCAGGCATTAGGCGGATGGCAGCATCAATATAGTAGCTGATGCAGGTAGCCAGAAGAATCCAAGGTTCAGGGTCTGCTTCAGGTGCCGCTGCTGTTGCTGCCGGTCGGTACCTTCCTCACTAGGGGGGTGAAGAAAGCTGCTCATCAACAACTCCAGAGTCAGGTTGCTGCTAATGGAGCTGGTACTTCTCTTACCCTCTCACCCCCTATAGTAGCCGTGGCAGTGGTATATGAGCGCTGAGGAACCCCCTGGTCAGAAATGCTAGATGATGATGCAGATAGGCAGCCGCCAACTGACTACATAGGATGTCTCTATAGTACTTGAGTTTGTCCTCCCTCTCGGTAGGCGAAAAAAAGGCCCCCAATTTGGACCGGTAATGAGGGTCCAAGATGGTGGAAAGCCAGAAGTCATCCCTCTGCCAGATGGTGACTATTCGGCTGTCATATCAAATCAGCATGCAGCAGGCCATCTGCACAAGTGACTCTGAGGGACTCGCTGCTTCCATCTCCATTGTATACTGCCATTTTGTGTCTGAGTCATCTTCCTTGTCTTCTTCATCTCCCTCTACCTCCTCTACCTGCTCCTGCTCCTCCTCTCCTGTCACCTGGGTAGAAAAATCACTGATTTCACCAGACATCAATGACTCCAGAGTCAGATTGCTGCAGATGAAGCTGGTACTGCTCATATAACCCCACCTACCCACAGCAGTCATGGCAGTGGTACGTGAGCGCTGAGGAACCACCCGGTCAGACCTGTGGGAGGATGTACGATGGCGCAAATAGATCTCTCTATCATTACCAATGGCTGCACTCTCTCAGCGGCTCCGCAAATCTGCTACCTTGTGATAACCTTTGACTCCAATCGGGTCTATCAAACTGCACATTCAAACCCTTACCCTTGCCTCCACCTGAAAAATATCTCCCGAATCCGCTCATTCCTTCACTTTGAAAGCACAAATATGCTGGTCCATGCCCTCGTCACCTCACACCTAGACTATTTCAACATCCTTCTCTGTGGCCTCCCATCTAGCATCTTCGCTCCCCTTCAATCTATTCTTAATTCTGCTGCCCGTCTGATTCACCTCTCTCCTCCCTACTCCTCTGCCTCTCCCCTCTGCCAATGCCTTCACTGGCTACCTATTGCCCCCACCAGACTCATGTGGCCATGAGATGTAGTTGCCACTTCTCCAGTCCCCTAAACAAACAGATTTTGCAGCATCTGTTCCAGGATATGAAGCAGTTGAATGACGTTGTTCATCCTGTAGTCCTGGCAAATGACAAATAAAGTGCTGTACCATCAACTTGGACAGGAGCACGGTCAGCTTCTGCACCTTAGGATGCCTAGACGCACACTGCTGTCTCTTGGCAATTGTCTCGGTGAACGACTGCTGGCAACATGAGTGACGAGGAGCAGGAGCATCTGGATCGGTAGATGATGGGAAAAACAGACAGCTCCCTTTGGCAGAGGTGGTGGAGCCTCGACTGTCTGAAATGGGATGTGTGTCACTGGGTGCTGATGCTGTTGCGGCGGCAGGATGGACCACCACATCTGAGACATGTTTCTCCCAGACCACTGGATGGTGACGCTGCATGTGTTGACTCAGGGCTGTGGTGCCAACATTAGGTCATATTCTACATATACCCATGTCCGCCTCCTCTGGTGTCTTGTCAAAAAACTGCCACACCGGCGAGTACGTGATTTTGCCACTAATGCTCCACACGGACTGACTATACCACCGCTGCCTCGCTGAGCCACTGCGCTGCTACTTTCTGGGACCTGTAAAGTGGGCTCCCGACCTCGCACTGCTGCCACCCTGCTGAATCCCGGCCACACTAGCGACTTGTCGGCTGCACCACTGCCTGACGTGCAAGCTGCCACCCTTTTCTCCCAACTATGATGATGAAGAGATTGCTTCACCCAGCTCCCAAGTGTGATTGGCTAAATCATCATCAATTAGTGTTTGCCCTACACTGCTGTCCTCCTCAACGATCTTGGTGAACAGAGCCTGACCGCTCGCAACATAACCCCCAATGCCACTCTCCTCATCACTACTTGCCCGCCTACTGCAAAAAGTAGCGGATCTCTGCCCCACCTCTTTGCTGCCTACTGTCCTCAAATAGTTGGTCCTCGCTGTATAGTAGTGCAGAGCCCACAGCACATAGTGGTTCTCTGGCTGTGGGAACCGAACGGGACAGAGGTGGGTTGAGGACAGGTGAGGGTCCCTGACCTGCTCTCGGGCAATCCGGACTAAGGGTTGTGTCTCTACTGTTTGCATTCAGAAACAACTCAGAGTAAGAACATTAATTCATATGTTGGGGGGGGGGGGTGTCTGCACAGGTAAAAATACAAGGATCTTTCTTGGCGGAGTGAAAAAAACAGTGAGAGCGCTATTTTCTCCTATATTTGTCTGGGCATCTATGTTTTATCTTACAAACTGTAAGTCTCTGTTCCCATCTAGGTTTTGGCTTCCATCAGTATGGGATGCGTTTTTTGATGGCTACCAGGGATGTGCGATAAACCCTGCTAAAATGTACTGGGTCGGAGTGTATGCTCCAAATTGATGCTCGCTGCACTATTCCTCCTGTCAAATCTCAGATAATTGCTGACATAGGATACAATGTAAATGTCAAGACAGATATTTCTTACAGAACAATCCATCTTGTTACATCCTGTTTTTCTCGAGCATAATGATTATTGTAAATTCATGGAGAGAATAAGAAAAACAACGGGAAACAAAAGGTTTGTAGGACTCGCCACTCCAGCATTATTTTAATTGATAAAAGCTCTACCTTTATCTTATTTCCTCAGCCAAGCAAAATATAGCTCTGAATTGGGTGTCGCCTCCCAGGACTCCATGTGGCGAAGTGGAATAAGAGAACATTAGCGTGTCCGTGCCCGGTAATGCAATTGCTGGTATCAAATAACCTCAGATTACTATAGGGCTCCTGCGGTCTGCTTACTCACAGCGGCTGAAAAATCCCTGGTGGAAGCTGGTCTTGAAACAGAAACCTATAAGATATCAAATAGTCGTCATAACGCAAGCAGCTGGACTGCTGTTCAGAAGCGGCTAAGCTGCTTGGGAGCTGAGGATCGAATCGGAATAACCCCAAGATAATTACCATCCCCAGTGCTAAGTTTGGTACATATTAATACTTGTCACTCTTGGAGAACAAACAACTAGAATTAACCCTTTTTATGTTCCCTCACAGATAAAAGTGTTCACAATGTTTTGTTCTGGTTGTTCTCCTCGGTGCGGAAAGGTCACCAACTACCTGCTGCACCTTGGTCATTCTGCTTTGATAAAGGGATGCAAGGTCAATACGTCAGTTTGGTGATCCGCGGGACGCAAAGGAGTTCTGACGCTGTGTGTGGTCATGGTTTATGGAGAGGCCAGGTCTTCAGAGATGTATTCAAAGACCTGGATGTTGAGTATGAAATCTAGCCACACTATAACGTGCATGCTACAATGTGGTTCAGTATAGTGATTGGCAAGTTGGGTCAATTCTTGTGTGCACATTCCCCCTTACCCAGCGGTAGGAAAGTCTAAGAGGATACTATGACTCATCATGTGATATAAATGACTGATTAGGAGTTGAAACGGCATGGAAATCTCAAAGGGGTTCTAAATCCTTGTGGGGGCTCAAATTTTCCTAGGATGATAAAGATGCACCGAGAAAGAGATTCACACCAAACACGTCCAGTTGATGCTGAATAAAAACCCCCCAAACTTTTTTTGTCTTTTATTCTACAAAAGGGACAGCGTTTTTACACTCCTGTGTTAAGAGATTAAGGAGCATCATCTATGGGCAAAACTGTTCGAGTCTGTGATTTGGTTTCATTCTTATTTGGCTGGGGTACATTCCTTTAGCTCATGATGTCGAACCTTGGTGTGTAGAAACTGAAAGTGCAACTCCACGTGGGATTATACAGCATTGTTGTCTCTACAAGCTAATATATGGCGGCCATTTAAAATAACACCATTAGAGGACCTGAACGAGTAAACAGGCAGCTTGACGTGCCATAATACAAAGGCATACATGGAGTTATTACTAAAGACTAATAAATTAAAATTGGAGATACAAAGGATCACAAATAACAACGACGATGTTCCTCATCACAAACAGTGCCCCCTCCTTGAAACTTATTGGTTCATTTTAGATTCTTTCCCTAAGGATATAAAAACACATGGGACAGGCATGTGTTGAAAGGTTCCCCTCCTTGAAAACTCTGCCGACCACTGGTCAGAGTGAGGGCATGGGCTCAATTCCTTATCCACATATGGTGCACAAACTATCCATATGTTTCTTCGCTCAATGACTGTAATGAGTTGACGTAACGCTCTCTCGGGCAGCTCATGTTGTGTACAAGATGGTCAAAAGGGTGTGGTACGGTGGTAGTGTTTCACATCATCATAGGGCCAGGCTTGTGGAAACGCTGTTCATCTTGGTGGGGAAAGCTTTCATACACAGCTTTTCCAAGTAGTTTTCTGAACATGAAGAACAAGGAAGAACACGAAGCAAACAATTCAGGGCAAGAATTAGCAGTCACAATCAGTGTCACAATACTGTCCTGAGCTAGATTCCCTGCCAGCTTAGTGAAACCATTGCTCCCATGGGTATCTATGCCTGAGTTGTCTGTTTTAAATTCTTCTGTGAGATCACCTAACTGGCCAAAATAACCTTCCAATTTGGTCTGTATGTCTGGGATGAAAGTTATGTGTTTTGAGGATTGAGTTATAGCCGAAGGTGACTATCCCCGTTTCTTTGTAATGACTACTGTGGGTAGCGAAATAGGGTTACAGCAATACATAGCTACTTAACATCAGTGGAAGCAGCATCCACTTCATCTCTAGGGGGCTTGTAGTGATTTACTGTGAAGCAGTGGTGTGGTGAAGCATGACTCCAGATGGGGCTTTCCTTGCCACCTTGACTGATGTGGTTGTGGTCAGCAGGACCTTGGTACGGCCCCTTCAAATCTCGGCTCAAGGTTTTACGCACAACTATTTCCACATAGGACGCAATCACAGGCTGTGAGGTTTCGTAGGTAGGAGGATCACCGTCCAGATCTGGAATGGAGGAGAAAAACTCTTTAAATGTATATATATAAGTGACAATTCTTTAGTCAGGACAGTCACATAAGAGGGTATAGTTTTTCTGCAGCTGTGGGGGAAGTATGTGCTAACCTGGTGCACTCTGCCAAAAGACAAAATGTTATATGGTGAAAGAACAAGAATTTTACCCACGATGGAGTAGACTGACACTAAACATGGCTATGGGCTGGCTGTCTGGCCAAGGCATGCCAACTTCTCCTGCTGCTTTGAGCATTCTGGATTTCAAGGGTTCCGGTTCATTCTCTCCATTCTTTCCACTGCTCTGCGGATGTTACGGAGTAGTGCAGAGCTAGCTGTAGCTTCCAATGCATTGTCCATACTTCCTTCATCAGGTGGCTATGAATGCTGGTCGCTGGTCACTCTTTCAGTCACTTCCGCGGTACGCCTCCGTATCTACATACAATTCCTGTCATCAGTTCTGGCGTTGTCTTTGCTGTGATGTCAGCCACAGGGGAAGCATCTGGCCATCCTGGACACATGTTCCACAATGACCGCGGCATATTCAAGTCGTCCAGATTGGCTCTGTATGTGGTCAAACCTTGGATCCATTGGATAGGGTGGAGAGGCTTCGCCAGATGTTTGGGTGGTACTTTTCTGGCCTTCCCGGGGTTGCATCAGCAAGGTGATACAAGCTCTGGTGGAAGGGAGAAGAAGGGAAGTACGATGAGTGTGGAGATTCCTGGTGCTCGGTGAGTACTTGTCAAAGACTTTATGAAACAGATTTGATTGTCAAGTGTTCGACGGCCATATGCCAGGCTGAGAACATACTGCTGGATACAGGGCCCTGGCAGTAAGACAGGAGCGTCTTAGCCAATTCTGCAAAATTCCCACCTTCTCCTTTTTTCGATCTTTTTCTTCCATGTTTTCTTTTCTGCTTCCCCTGCTTGCTGTTGCAGTTTGTATAGTAGACGCCTGGACGGAGGACTGTGGTCTGTTGTCTCTTGTGTGTGCAATTTGGGGGCAAGTCATCCTTCTAAGGTCACTTCTTTTGTCAGCCCTATAGTTTCCATGCTGCCTCCTTAGTGTTGAGTAGTTTTCCCATGTAGCCTTCACTTTCAAGCAGCAATCTTCTCTGGCCAGTGAAGGAGAGCATTCATGAGTTCTCTGGATGGCTTTCGTCGGATGCTTGACTGGTAGTGCCCGCTGCAGTCAGGAACTCTCGTTTGACTTCCAGATGAGGCCAAAGTAATGCTGCCAACTCCATAGGATATTGGGTTCTGTTTAGATGTTCGGCTGTCTTATCCTTGGCAGTCTGCAGTGCATTGGGGGTCAATAGCCTTCGCCAGTTCTGCCTCCTGGTGAGATCAATCCCATGGGTGTGGGTGTCCTCATCTTCTGGTCTCTCCCCTCCGCCAGTTCCACTTTATTCTCTTGAAGGTGGAAGGTAGGCAGCAAGATGGAGGAGTGCGACATCTCATTAGTGTGACATGTCCGGTAGTGAGGAGAGAACATTGGAGTTCTCAGATGTCGAGCTGCAGACATGTGCTTAGGCGCTGTGTCTGGATTCAGAATTGGCAGAGAGATGTCATGAGGGTTGCCCAGATAAGGACGAGGGAGTGTCCGAGTACGATTATCCGCTGGTTTTATCCAGCAGCATCACTTGGGCTGCACATACAGCAGGTAAAACAGGAAGGTCCCATTCTAGTGCAACTGGTCCATCCTAGCAGAGTTCTGTATCCCATTGGTCTATTTCGGGCCTGGGTTGGGCCATGTGCTGTTGGACTTCCCAATGTTATGTTTGTCCCTTTCGATACCAATAGTTTGAAGAGGAATTGTCTAGGAATCTGAATCGCCAAGGAGGCATGGGGCTCTGCTATGGCTAGCTTAGCTTCCTGTAGGACTCCAGCGGCTTCCCTGGACAGCTGAAAGGGCGTTGTTCTTGACAGCATCTTATAACTCGTGCTTAGAAAGTGCTGAGGCTCCAGGTTCCAAGAGCCGACAGTTAAGAGATCAATCCCAAGAAAAGGTCTGTAGAGCTTTGGCCTCTGGAATCAAAATAATGGAGATGTCCCTGTTCACTGCACTTTGACCATATCTGGGGTCAAGTGTCCTGAGCTTGCTAGAAAGGCGCAATGACCCAGGAGCATAACTCGTTCTTCGCACTCACAGAACCTATTTCAAGGGAGACCTTGCAGCAATGTGGGCCCGGAACAAGAGGAGGGAATAAGAGGCCTCTCTTTGCCGTGGTGGAGGTCCTCACTGGCAATGGCCTAGCAAATTGCAGTGGTAGCAGGTAGGCATGTAGGAGTGGTACTTTGAATCATCCTCCATGTCCTTGTGCTCTTCTGACATCCTTATGGGTGTTGGTTTGGACTTGGCTGACGGGGGAAGGTTACCCTCAATCCCCTTAGCAACTTGGAGGACGATTTCAATGGGGAGTGTTTTGTATTCTGGCCTTACCATAGACAACTGTTTCTTTATGGGTTCTCTGAGGCCAATGACAAAGGCTGAGGTGAGCATCTTGACGTGTGCCTTCTCCCACTGTGAAATTCCAAATCCTTGAACATCTGGAATATCCGGGTTTGAAATTTCTCGGCTGATTCACCCTTGTCTTGAGTCATGTCAGTCAAGGTGTCTGTCTTCAATCAGGTAGGCAGCCTTTAGCCACTGTAACATGCTTTTCAAGAACTCAGCCCCTTGATTCCGCAGAGCAGAGAGTCCATCATTGTCAGGTTTCACTTAGACTTCTCCAGGAATGGAGCGATTAAGATTCGCCGCGCATCTGACTTCACATAGTCCATTCAGGTTTTCCCAGGTTGCGGTGTAAGTTGTTGATGAGCGCTATTCTGTTCTAATGCCTGGATGCCCCCCCTTTGTTCCACCAACTCTATTCTGAGCTCATTTACTTATGTCTGAAGTCTGTCCACATTTGTCTCAGCAATCCTTGCTATTCCCCCTGTGGCCCCTTCTGTTCTTTCTTCGTCTTCTTCATCACCTATCATCATAAGGTTAGCAGAATGTGGCTTCTGTCAGGGGTGACCTGTGGTTTCATCAAGCACTGGGTATAGGTTTCGTTAGGCCGAGCAAGATGTGAGCAGTAGGTGTGGCTGGGGGCGGAAGTGACATGGACATGGAGATGAGGGTGATGGACGCTGGACCACGGTACGGTAAGCTGGGCACATGCTGGGTTGCACATGGGCCTGTGGTGTGTGGACGAGTTGAGCATTGCAGGGGTCCCTCCCTGTTCTCCACACACACCTACGTCTGGGCACGGTGTATGTCTTATGCCACTCTGTATTCTGCGCACCACATACAGGGCACACCCACACAGAGAGGGCGCTGGCTGATCCACCAGCGTTAGAGTCCGTGGTGGACGGTACAAGAATTTCGTGGCTGGATAATATGTTGTGTCGTCGCATCTGCCACACATTCCTCTCGCTTTTGCAACTGCCTTCTCTGTCTGTTGGGATAGCTGGATACTGGCTTCTTAAATCTCGTACCACCTTCGCATCACTCGCAAGCGCTCGCTAGAACACGGCGCACGCTCGCTCTCGCTGTCATCACGCCTACACAGAAAATCTGTGTTATCTTCTGTAACACCAGCAGCTGGCACTGTCCGCTCACCCTGAATTACATACACAGAACAGCTCTTGTAGTTAACACCGCCGCTAAAAATGTAGTCTACTGACTAACTGGTTCACACTTAACCCTTTTTTGCATAAGCAGAACACTCACAAGACAGACATGTATCAATTATCCCCGAGTCACCGACTTTAGACCGCTGTGTTAGTCCTCTCTACACCAAGAAGACCCAACTCTACGGCTGCATCACCATGAGTTCTCTACCACAAGGTGTGCCTCTCAGACCACTGTAACAGTCTCCCATCCGCTGAGAGACTACACTCTCTGTCTTCTACCACCGGGAGGGTTCTTTACCGCAGGGTGGGTGCCTTCACCCTGCTTTCCCAGCTGATCGGATCACACCTTTCTTTCCCAGCTGGCCTTCAATCAGCGGGTCTTGTAATATTCAATACACATAAAACGGAAAATTCCCCACGAGGGGACTTCAAAAGGTTCAACAATCGACCACGGGCAATACTATTATTGTCTGCATGATCCAAACAAATAACGGACTCGCGCGCTCTCGTCGCTCACGCGCACACTCAAACCACAGAGTACGAGACGCACGACGTAAGAATCGCAAAAGACAATCTTACCTTATCTTGTGGGGGCCCTCTCACGCGTCTGTGAGGACCGCGCTCTACCGTCTCGACCCGTTTCAGTTCTGAATGGATCAGAACCCATGGCCCACCTTGGATGCACCATTTGAAATGGATGGACCTCAAAGGGGTTCTACATCCTTGTGGGGGTCTCCAAATTATCCTCGGATGATAAAGATGCACCAGGAAAGAGATCACACCAAACACCCCAGTTGGCCTTAATACACTTTCTTAATACAGAGATAAACCTGTAGCAGACCAGGCTTATATATAAGAAGGAACTGGTGGCGGTCTAACTGGCTGGCAGAATTCTTTTTGAACGGTGAGGTTAAAATTATCTCTCTCGTTCGTTCAGGGTTGTAGGCGAGTGGGGTATCCTGTCACACTCCCTAGAGGCGACTAGCGCTCTCACTCCCACCTCTTCCTCTCCTCGCGTCCTGGGCATCTTGTTTTTAAATCTTACAAACTGTTAAGTCTCTGGTCACATCTTAGGTTTTGGCTCCGAAGTCAGTATGGAGGATGCGTTTTTTGATGGCTACCAGGGATGTGCCATAAACCCTGCTAAAATGTACTGGGTCGGAGTGTATGCTCCAAATTGATGCTCGCTGCACTATTCCTCCTGTCAAATCTCAGATAATTGCTGACATAGGATACAATGTAAATGTCAACAAAGTTCTACAGACACATCCTCATCTTACATCTTTTTCTCAGAGCATAAAGATTATTGTAAATTATGGAGAGAAGATGACAACGGGAAACAAAAGTTTGTAGGACTCGCACTCCAGCATTATTTAATTGAAAACTCTACCTTTCTTATTTCCTCAGCCAAAAATATAGCTCGAAATGGTGTCGCCTCCCAGGACTCCATGTGGGGAAGTGAAAAACTTAGCCGTGCCGGTAATGCAATAGATGGTATCAAACTAACCAATTACTATAAGGGCTCCTGCGCGCATACCAATGGGCTGAAAAATCCCTGGTGGAAGCTGGACTTGAAACAGACCTACAAGATATCAAATGTCGTCCTAACAAGCAGGCAGGACTGCTGTCAGAAGCGGCTGCTGGGAGCTGAGATCCGAATCGGGAATAACCCCAACAATAACAACCCAGTGTAAGTTGTACATATAATTACTTTCCACTCTTGGAGAACAAACAACTAGAATGAACCTTTTTATGTTCCCTCACAGATATGAAAGTATCACAATGTTTTTCTGGTTTTCTCCTCCAGGTGCGGAAAGGTCACAACTACTGCTGCCACCTTGTCATTCTGCTGTAACGGGATGCAAGGTCAATACGTCAGTGTGGTGATCCCAGGACGCAAGGAGTTCCTGACGCTGTGTGAGGTCGAGGTTTATGGAGAGCCAGTCATTCAGAGATGTATTCCAAGACCTGGAGGTGAGATAACATCTACACACTATAACGTGCATGCTACAATGTGGATCAGTATAGTGATAGCATTGGTCCCAATTACTTGGCACATTCCCCCTTACCCAGCGGTAAGGAAGTCTAGAACTATGACTCATATGTGAATATAATGACTGATTAGAGTTGAAATGCATGGAATCTCAAAGGCGTTCTACATCCTTGTGGGGGTCTCCAAATTATCCTAGGATGATAAAGATGCACCGAGAAAGAGATCACACCAAACACTCCAGTTGATCTGAATACACTTTCTGTCTTTATTCTCAAAAAGACAGGTTTTTACACTCCTTTGTATTAGAGAGATAAGGAAGCATCACATGGGCAAAGCTGTTAGTCTGTGATTGGTTACATCCTTATGTGGGGTACATTCCCTTTAGCTCATGAATGTCCGAACCTTGGGTGTAGTCCTGAAAGGCGACTCCAACTTGGATTATACAGCATTTGTCTCTATAAGCATAATATATGGCGGCCATTTTAAAAACACATTAGAGACCAACGATAAACAGGCAGCTTTTACATGCCATAATACAAAGGCATACGTGGAGTTATACTAACAAATAAATTAAAATGGAGATACAAAGGATCACACATACAACACCGTTGTTCCCATCCACAACAGTCCCCCCTTGAGACTTTGGTCTCATTTAATCTTTCCCTAAGGATCTAACACCATGGAACAGGCTGTGTTGAAAGGTCCCCTCCTTGAAACTCCCCGCTGGTCAGAGAGGGCTGGGCTCAATTCCTTATCCACATATGGTGCCCAACTCTCCCTATGTTTCTTGCTCAATGATTGTAATGAGTTAGACGTCCGCTCTCTCGGGCAGGCTCATGTTGTGGCAAGGGTCCAAAGGGTGTGGTAGTGTCCACATCATCATAGGAGCCAGGCTGTGGACAGCTGTTCATCATGGTGGGAATGCTTTCATCCACAGCTTTTCCAAGTAGTTTTCTGAACATGGAAGAACACACAAAACAATTAGGGCAAGAATTGGCAGCACAATCAGTATCGCAATACCTGCCTGAGCTAGAATTCCCTGCCAGCCCTTAGTGAACCATTGCTCCCATGGGTGATCTATGCCTGAGTTCTGTTTTAATTCTTCTGTGAGATCACCTAACTTGGCCAAAATAACCTTCCCATTTGGTCCTGTATTGTCTGGGATGAAAGTACAACAGGTTTCTCCTTACATTTTGCATACTGCTCCTTTTTCAGCCAACACCATGTCCAGGGCCATCCTGTTTTGCCAGGCTACAGCAGAGGTTGGGCCCTCCTGATCTGCCAGGCCCTGTAGGGCATCTCTGGTGCAATTTACACATCTCTGCTGGTTATAATATATGTAGTTTATCCAATCTACTTTCTTATTGACAGTAATGATTGGTAGCAGAGATTTAACCCCAGCAGCCACCTGATCTCTTGCTCCAAACTTATCAGAGATCCCCCTTGGAACCTTTGTTGCACCTATGTACACGTGGGGGTTGAAGCTGCCCTTTGGTAAGCTTCCCTTCTCCTCCTGGCTCACACAGTTTCGCTGGTGTCACTATCTTCTGACCACTCACTCAGTATGTGTTATGGGATGAGTTATACCAAAAGGTGACTATCCCACTTTCCTTTGTAATGACTACTGATGGGTTCTGAACAAGGGTTACGGCAACATAGCTACTTAACATCAGTGGGAGCAGCATCCACTTCATCTCTGGGGGCTGTAGTGATCTTACTGTGTGAAGCATGAATCCAGTTGGGCTTTCCTGCCACCTTGACAGATGTGGTTGTGGTCAGCAGGACTTGGTACGGCCCTTCAAATCTCGGCTCCAAGGTTTTACGCACAAACTATTTCACATAGACGCAATCACCAGGCTGTAGTTTCTAGGTAGTAGGATCACCGTCCAGATCTGGAATGGAGGAGAAAACTCTGAAATGTATAAGTGACAATTCTTTAGTCAGACAGTCACATAAGAGGTTATAGCATCATTCTGCAGCTGCTGGGGGAAGTATGTGCCTAACCTAGGTGCACTCCCAAACAAAATGTCATATGGTGAAAGAACCAATTTACCCCGAGGTGTGTACCTGACACTAAACAAGGCTATGGGCAGGCTGTCTGGCCAAGGCATGCCAACTTCTCCTGCTGCTTTGAGCATTCTGGATTTCAGGGTTCCGTTCATTCTCTCCACTCTTCCACTGCTCTGCGGATGTTACGGAGTGTGCAGAGCTAGAGTACTTCCCAATGCTGTCCATACTTCCTTCATCAAGGTGGCTATGAATGCTGGTCCCTGGTCACTTTCAATCACTTCCGGTACTCCGTATCGACATACAACTTCTGTCAGCAGCTTCTTGGCCGTTGTCTTTGCTGTGATGTCAGCCACAGGGAACGCCTCTGGCCATCCTGAAAACATGTCCACAATGACGAGGGCATATTCATGTCGTCCTGACTTGGGCATCTGTATGTGGTCAACCTGGATCCTTTGGATAGGGTGGAGAGGCTTTGCCAGATGTTTGGGTGGTACTTTTACTGGCTTCCCGGGGTTGCACTCAGCACAGGTGATACAAGCTCTGGTGAAGGAGTCCATGAGTGTGGAGATTCCTGGTGCTCGGTAGTACTTGTCTAAGACTTTAATGAACAGATTGATTGTCAAGTGTCCCGGCCCATATGCCCACTGAACAACTGCTGGATACAGGGCCCTGGGCAGAAACGGGCGTCTGCCAATTCTGCAAATCCCACCTTCTCCTTTTTTCGCTCCTTTTTTCTTCCATGTTTCTTTTTCTGCTTCCCCTGCTTGCTGTTGCAGTTTGTATAGTAGACGCCTGGACGGAGGACCTGTGGTTGTTGTCTCTTGTGTGACAATAGTGGGGGCACAGTCATCCTTTAAGGTCACTTCTTTTGTCAGCCCTATAGTTTCCTTTTGCCTCCTCAGTGTTGAGTTTCCCATGTGCCTTCACTTTCAAGACAGCAATCTTCTCTGGCAGTAGGAGAGCATTCATGAGTTCTCTGATGGCTTTCTCATGCTTGACTGGAGTGCCCGCTGCAGTCAGGAACCCTCGTGACTTCCAGATGAGGCCAAAGTCATGCGCCACTCTATAGGCATATCTGGGATCTGTTTAGATGTTGGCTGTCTTATCCTTGGCCAGTCTGCAGGCTGTGGTCAAGGCTTCCAGTTCTGCCTCCTGTGTGAGATCAATCATGGATGTGGATGTCCTCATCTTCTGTCTCTCCCCCCTCCGCCATTCCACTATCTTCTCTTGAAGGTGGAAGGAGCGCAGCAAGATCGAGGATGCGACATCTCATTAGCGTGACATTGTCCGGTATGAGGAGAGAACATTGGAGTCTCAGATGTCGAGCTGCAGACATGTGCTTAGGCTGCGTCTGATTCAGAATGGCAGAGATGTCATAAGGGGCCAGTAGGACGAGGCAGTGTCCGAGTATGATATCCGCTGTTTTATCCAGCAGCACTTGGGCTGCACATACAGCAGGTAAACAGGAAGGTCCATTCTGTGCAACTGGGTCCATCCTAGCAGAGTAGTATCCAATTGGTCTATTTCGGCCTGCGTGGGCCTGTGCTAGGACTCCCAATGTATGTTTGTCCCTTTCCGATACAAAAAGTTTGAAAGGATTGTCAGAATCTGGAATGCCAACGGCATGGGCGCTGGCTATGGCTAGCTTTAGCTTCCTGAAGCACTCCAGAGGCTTCCCTGACAGATGAAAGGGCGTGTTCTTGACAGCTTCTTATAACACTTGCATA
>JAODAL010057400.1:0-22701 GCA_025379985.1 Phyllomedusa bahiana
AAAAGGTACGGGTACCGGAAAAATCAGGAACAAGGCTTAGAACGCTTTCTCATAGGCAACAATGGCACTAAAGATCCGGCAACGGCCCACAGGAAGGGCAGGCTTAAATAAGGCAGTGACCGGCAATAGCCAATTACCGGTTTACACTGGCCCTTTAAATCTCGCAGTGCCGGCGCGCGCGCGCCCTAGATGTCGGGGACGCGCGCGCCGGGAGGCTGAGACCGCAACCGGAGCGCGGCGGGGAAGTAATGGAGAGCCGGGCCGGCCGGTGTGAGCGCGCCCACCGGGCCCGTCATGCGGGCGGTGGTGCCGCTCGTGCGGGGCCCAAAGGGTGTGCCCGCGACCCGGGACGGGGGTCGCGGGCCCACCCGTGACAATGGGGAGTGTTTGTAAAGAAATGTGTGCAATTCCTACATTTTCGATCAGATATTTTTGTTTAACCCATCAAATTAAACGTTACAATCTGCACTTGAATTCTGTTGTAGAGGTTTCATTTCAAATCCAATGTGGTGGCATGCAGAGCCCAACTCGCAAAACTTGTGTCACTATCCAAATATTTCTGGCCCTAACTGCTATATACCTGCCTAAGTGACCCTATATTTATATACCTGCCTAATTGAGGGGACCTATACACCTACCTAACTGAGGGGACTTACAGTATATACCTATAAGTAAGGAGTTGCTGAAAATGTGAGGATTCTAAGATATATGTGTCCAAATCCTCAGGGACGAGTATTGTCCGGGAGCAATCAGCATGAAGGTGTGAACCGGATGGAGACGAAAAGGGAAAGTGAACGACGCTGATCAGAAAAGACGTCTCCTGTGAGTCACTAAATGTAACTGCAGTGTAATCACTTATATTTCTGCTGAGTGTCTCCATGCAACAAGTATCTACCACTATATGGTCCCTGTATGGCGGTGGTATATGTAATCAGAGCCTGTGTACAGCTGATAGTCACATGTGGGGGTTGTGTTCGGTCAGGGTCTGGCAGGATTATTTGGTCCTTTGTAGTAATAGTTTTGGGACTTGGTTTTGTAGGAGTGTTTTTAGTAACAATCATTTGTCCGGTAGATTTGCTCCATGTATCGGTGGATTATTTGGTGACTGTTTAGGGGTCTTGTCATACGGAGGTGAGCGGTTTTGAAAAAGTAAATTTGTCATTGGTGATTTTCATTGTGCAGTGACTGCTGAGGCAGGTATATAGATATAGGGTCACTCTATGTGGAATATGCTGAAAATTAGTGACAGGAGTAGAAGGTTTTTCTCTGTAAAAATACATCCGCAGTTCACAATGTGGCGTGAAAAATGTCGTGTGAACCCAGCCCTACTGAGCAAAACACAAAGCGCCCGGGCCCCGGATGTTTTAGGACCCTAGCAACGCCCCTGCTACCAACTATTGCGAGAAAATTGTGGAAGGATCCAAAACGTTTCATCCAAGTCATACAGATTAAAGGGGTTTTGCCACAATCTCATTTCATCCCTCCTGCATCCAGCTCTTCAACTCTGTGTGCTCAGAAGGGACGTGTGTGATTTGTTTGAATTGCAGATTATGTGACCCAGCAGGATAATATCACCAGGACTTTCCTCTCTGTAGTCAAAGAAAGGTCTGTTTATGTGTAGAACTGTAAGTAGGTACAATGTAGTTCAGTGGTAAAACTTTTGCCTCCAGGCACAAGGTCCTTGGTTCAAATCTCTGCAGGAACCAAACCTGTGGATTTTATTTCTCTTTATCAATGCACAGACCTGATTTGAGGTTTTTTTTTATTTATTTGCACTGTTTGACTAATGACTAAGGGGTACAGAGGATAGGAGTAGAGTGACAGCACTTGGGGTTTGAACACTCAGTAGCTGCCTGAGGGGAGAGGTGATGTCTGAGCATGTGCGGCCAGGACTGAGAAGCTCTCAGCCCTGGTCGTATCCCCTGGAGATGAGCTGTAAACAATGGATCACTAAAGGAGCAGCTAAAACTAAAATGGTGCAGAATTTTTAATAATGATGAGTGGTTAAAATTATTATTATTTAATTTACAAACTTCCCACGTCAATTTTACTTCGTGGCAAAACCCCTTTAAGGGCAATGCTACCAAATACCAATGAAATGTATGGAAACGTTTGACTTTGCAGAAAGTAATAAAAATGCCTTAAACAGTCTATCTGTCATTATTTTGGCATTTGGCAAATATAAGTAATTTTGGTTCCTAATTGACCTAAAATTGGTAAGATTTATTCTGATTTCATGTCAGATAGTGAGAAAAACATGCAGATGTGTCTTTTATTTAGTGTATGTAAACTTCTGCTTTCAACTGTAAATTATGTGTATACATATGTTAATTAGGCAGAGTGTAGTGAAAGAATGCTTTGGCTAGGATTACATTGTACTTTAGATCACATTCTGACCCCCATTGCTGGTATCCATCGAGATACATAAAAGAAGGTATCCCAACGGATCCCACAATACATCCATAGGGTTCGACAGTGGAAACATAGTTACTTTAGAACTTCATCTGCTCTGTTTCTGTGCCGGACAAAATAGCGCACAGAAAAAACATTTAAGTTCAGGAAGCAGAGCAAACGTAGCCTAAAAGTAACTATGTTTCCACTATTGATCCCTATTAATGCGGGATCTATCAGGGCACCTTTTTTAGGTATTCCAACAGATACCCACAGTAGAGGTACCAAAGCGCAATGTGAACCCCACCTTATATACACTCACCGGCCACTTTATTAGGTACACCTGTCCAACTGCTCGTTAACACTTAATTTCTAATCAGCCAATCACATGGCGGCAACTCAGTGCATTTAGGCATGTAGACATGGTCAAGACAATCTCCTGCAGTTCAAACCGAGCATCAGTATGTGGAAGAATGGTGATTTGAGTGCCTTGAACGTGGCATGGTTGTTGGTGACAGAAGGGCTGGTCTGAGTATTTCAGAAACTGCTGATCTCCTGGGGATTTCACGCACAACCATCTCTAGGGGTTTACAGAGAATGGTCCGAAAAAGAAAAAAACATCCAGTGAGCGGCAGTCCTGTGGGCGGAAATGCCTTGTTGATGACAGAGGTCAAAGGAGAATGGGCAGACTGGTTCGAGCTGATAGAAAGGCAACAGTGACTCAAATAGCCACCCGTTACAACCAAGGTAGGCAGAAGAGCATCTCTGAACGCACAGTACGGCGAACTTTGAGGCAGATGGGCTACAGCAGCAGAAGACCACACCGGGTGCCACTCCTTTCAGCTAAGAACAGGAAACTGAGGCTCCAATTTGCCCAAGCTCATCGAAATTGGACAGTAGAAGATTGGAAAAACGTTGCCTGGTCTGATGAGTCTCGATCTCTGCTGCGACATTCGGATGGTAGGGTCAGAATTTTTGGGGTCAACAACATGAAAGCATGGATCCATCCTGCCTTGTATCAACGGTTCAGGCTGGTGGTGGTGGTGTCATGGTGTGGGGAATATTTTCTGGGCACTCTTTTGGCCCCTTGGTACCAAGTGAGCATCGTTGCAAAACCTTGTTGTATCTATGTCACGAAGAATTGAGGCAGTTCTGAAGGCAAAAGGGGGTCCAACCCGTTTCTAGCATGGTGTACCTAATAAAGTGGCCGGTGAGTGTATATACGTTTTATATATATATATATACGTTTGCAGTGATCACTGGGATCACTGCAAACGTTCTTCAGGCATAGAGACAGAGGCAGTCCCTATGTTTATTTGGGCAGAAAACAAATGTATTGCAACATGCACAGAAAACAGCAAACATAAATCAAACTCCTGCTCGTCTGAGCACTTACTAACAATGGTGTTGTTCCCTCACTGGCACCTTGTAGATCTGACACTGGCTTCCACCAGTGTGTACACCTCCAGCCCAGAAGGTAGACTGGAGATACAGCCGACGCCAAGTCAGCTTGCCTGCTGACCTTAAAGGGGTTGTCTCGCTACAATGATTGGGTTTTAATTAAAAGATCTTTAAAAAACAAGCAGCTTTGCAATATATGTTCATTACAAATGTCCTACTGATTTTGAGCTAGCCCTGTTAGCAGGAGTGCATCAGCTCCTCAAATCTCTATAGCAGCCGACCTGTTGATCCTTATCTTACTGGCTGTCAGGTCTTTATGACTCCTCAGTCTTTGAAGACAGGTCGAGCAGAGAGCCCCTCCCGCACAGAATGCTTCTGTAGTAGAGGGACGGGGGAGGGAGGACTCTGGCCTCTGTGTCCCTGCTGCCTGGATTAACCCTGTGTGTGCCTGCTTCCTCCTGCTCTCTACACAGATAGATGTGACAGCAGTGACCCTATCTGTTACTATAATCATGATGTGTCTGTGGAGCTGTGACTATACTAATACTATACAGTTCAGGCATGTGAATACTTTATGCTCTCCTGTATTAGTGAGACATCCTGAGTATAGTAACACTGCCCTTGTTGTTGCTGGAGATGTGGAGACTTGTAAGCTAAGCAGAGGGTATAGGAACACTTGCATCCTCTCTGCTCTGTTATTAGCACACCACTTCACATTCCTCTCTACACTCATAGATCAGCCCTCTCCTGCAACAGACCTAGGCAGGCACACACAGGGTGAACTCTGGCAGCAAACCCCTCCCCCCCCTGTATAGAAGTTACGTAGCTGCCTGTGTGCTGATGGAGGGGGGAGGAGGAGCAGAAGAGACAGACAAGCTAGCACGCCCCTCAGTTCAACTTACCAGGCTCACTGACAGGCTGAAAGCTCATAATGAGACAACTCCTTTAAATACCCCAGGGGAAATCCTGGCGTTGAACATGGGGATAAAGCACCCACCCTGCTCTATGCTTACTCCCAATGAAAAGCCGACCCAGAAATGGCTGTAAGCCATACTAACATATGTTAAACATATGTTGACAGTCTATACTGCTAACATATATCAAATGCTGGCTCCTTACCTTGGTGGCATGTGTCTTGGATTCTCCAGGCATATGTCCAGAACCTGGCTGGGATGTATACACCATTGCAGACTTTTACAGCTGCGGCCTTACATATTCCTCCCCCTCTGCTCAGACCTGTGGGGTGGAGCACTTTGTGCCATAAAGTTTTGTACTCGGGATAATGTGTCTGCATTGGCTTGTTGTGACCTCGGGCGATGTTCTACAGAAAACTTAAAGTCCTGTAGAGCCAGGAACCACCGGGTCACCCTTGCTTTCTTTCCTTTATTTTGGGCCATTCACTTTAGAGGTGAATGGTCCGTGATAACTTTAAATGGTCTATCTATCAGGTAGTATCGCAGCGATTCGATAGCCCACTTAATGGCCAGGCATTCTCTCTCCACTATGGCGTAGTTTTTCACCGCCGCTGACAGTTTCCTGCTGAGGTACACTACAGGGTGTTCTTCTCCCTCAACTAGCTGCGACAGGACAGCACCTAAACCCACCTCAGAAGCATCTGCCTGGACCATGAATTCCTTCTGGAAGTTCAGGGCCATGAGCACGGGTCTCTTGCAGAGCACCTCCTTTAGACTTTCGAAGGCTTGTTCAGCCTCCTGGTTCCACTTGACCAAGGTGGACTTTGTCCCTTTTGTGAGGTCCGTAAGTAGGACTGTTATGGAGGCAAAGTTGGGCACAAACCTCCTATAGTACCCGGCAATACCTAAGAAGGCCCGGACCTGCTTCTTGGAGACCGGTTGAGGCCAATTTCTAATTGCCTCCAGTTTGTCCATTTGGGGCTTGATGACTCCCCTTCCAATGTCATAGCCCAGATAGCGAGCCTCTTCTAGCCCTATGGCACACTTTTTGGGGTTAAACCTGCGGCCTTTATGGCATCTAAGACGGCTTGCACTCTGGTTAGGTGGGACTCCCAATCCGTGCTAAAGATCACCACGTCTTCCAAATAGGCTGCCGCATATTTTCTATGGAGCTGCAGGATGATGTCCATCATCCTCTGGAATGTGGCTGGAGCCCCATGTAGGCCAAAGGGAAGGACCACGTAGTGAAAGTGTCCATCTGGATGGAAAAGGCCGCTTTCTCCCTGGCCTCCTCTGTGAGGGGAACCAGCCAATAGCCTTTGGTCAGGTCTAAGGTACTGATATATCTCGCGGGTCCTAGCCTCTCAACAAACTCATCAATCCGGGGGAATCGGGTAGGCATTAAATTTTGAGATTTCATTTAATTTACGGAAATCATTGCAGAAACGTAAGCTGCCATTGGGTTTGGGTATGAGCACTATGGGGCTTGACCACCCACTTTGGGATTTTTCTATGACCCCAAGCTCTAGCATCTTTTTAATTTCTTCAGCAATTTCTTGCCTCTGAGCTTCAGGGACCCTGTACGGCCTCAAACGTACCTTCTGGCCGGGTTCTGGGACAATGTCATGTTCAATGACCTTCGTGCGACCTGGCAGATCTGAAAAGACCCGCCGGTTCCCTAGTTTCCTACCGCTGTGCTTCTGACTATGACTCGGAGATACGGACAGGTGGTAACTCTCCGTTTGGGGCACCCCTATGCTCTCTTACCGCCGTAAGACTTTGACGGTCCTTCCAGGGCTTAATTAAGTTGATATGGTATATTTGATAAGGTTTCCTTTTACCGGGCTGGAAGACCTTATAATTTACCTCACTGACCCGCTCCTTAATCTCATAGGGGCCCTGCCACTTTGCCAGGAATTTGCTTTCGACCGTGGGTACAAGTACTAGCACCCGGTCACCTGGCTGAAACACTCTGACCTTTGCCGACCTGTTATATACCCTTGCCTGGGTTTCTTGCACCTGCTGCAGGTTCTCTCGCACTATGGGCAGAATGGCAGCAATTCTGTCCTACATTTCGGTGATGTGCATAATAACGCTCCTATGTGGGGTGTTCTCCTGCTCCCAGGTCTCCTTGGCTATATCCAGGAGTCCCCTGGGATGTCTACCATAGAGGAGCTCGAAAGGTGAGAACCCAGTAGATGCTTGCGGGACCTCTCGTATAGCGAACATTAGGAAGGGCAATAGGCGGTCCCAGTCTCTCCCATCCTTATCTACCACCTTTTTGAGCATCACCTTTAGGGTTTAGTTGAATCTCTCCACCAGACCATCGGTCTGGAGTTGATACACCGAGGTACGGAGATGAGTAATGTGGAGCAGGCGGCAGAGTTCTTTGGTCACCTTAGACATGACGGCGGTACCCTGGTCTGTCAGTATCTCCTTCAGGATACCTGTGCAGGTGAAATTTTGGAACAACTTCTTGGCAATACCTTTGGAGGAGGTGTTCCTAAGGAGAATGGCCTCGGGATAAAGGGTGGCGTAATTGATGACCACTAAGATGTGCTGATGTCCCTGGGCTGACTTAGGGAGCAGCCCTACCAGGTCCATGCCAATCCGCTCAAAGGGGACCTCTATTATCGGCAGAGGAATTAGAAGGCTCCGAAAATGGGGACTGGGGGCGTTAATCTGGCACACCGGGCAAGACTGGCAGAAGTCCTCGATTGCCCTATAAATCCCCGGCCGATAGAAGTTGCGCTCTATCCTCTCCCAGGTTTTCTCCACCCCTAAGTGTCCCCCCAACACATGTGAGTGAGCTAGCTCCAAAATCTGGCGGACATGTGACCTGGGGACCACCAATTGTTCCACCACCTCGGTTGGCGTCTTTTTCACCCGGTATAACATATTGTTGTTGACCGCAAAATGAAGGTAGACCAAACTCTCGCCTGGTTCCTGGGGTTTCCCATCTATCACCTTAACGCTTTTCCAAGCGTGCTCCAAGTTTGGGTCCCTCAGTTGCTCTGTAACAAAGTTCCCTCTTGATATTGGCAGGGAAGCGAGCTCAAGCTCAGAGGGGTTTTCCTCTGGGTCCCCCACCAGAACGGACAATGGAAACCCGTCGGGCTCTCCGGGTCCCTTTGCGAATACATCACCCTTTACACCATTTTACCGGGCACCCCTTTTATTTTCCCACAAATCCCAGAATAAGGGAAAGTCACAGCCTATGATAGCACTGTGGGGTAGGCTCTCGACGACAGCCACCTCATGTCATGCGGCCCCGTAGGGAGTCTCTAGGGTGAGTCTGGCGGTTGGGTAGTCTCTAGTGTCTCCGTGGATGCAGAACACCCCTATATGGCAGGATCGGAGTTGGCCTGAGTCCACCAGCTTGGCCTGTACCAGGGTCACCAAGCTCCCGGAGTCCGAGAGAGCTTGAATGGAGCGTCCGTTGATTTTGACCATGCACTCCCGCCAGTCACCACCGGCCTCAGCATGTGAGGTATAGGAAGGCCTGGCAAATAAGGACGTACACCGTGTAACGCCACAGTCCATGGGGTCCCCCTGCGTTGGACATCGTGCTGTGATATGTCCCAGTCCATTACATTGCCAACAGACAATGGGGCCCCGAGCTCTGGGTGAAAGGTCTGTTTTTGGGGTGGGCAACCTTCCCCCTTTCTCAGCCAACCATGACCCCCGCCCCTCGGGACATCTACGTTCCCCTTTTGGGGCAGGGATAGTCTTACCCCGTGCTGGTGTAGGTGGATGCAGTCCCAGGAGAAACTCTTCAGTGGCACCGTAACGTTCCACAACGGAGACGAGCTTGTCCAAACATTTGGGGTCCGTGTACCCCACACACCTCTGGATCCTCACAGGTAAAGCACGTACAAAGCGGTCACAGACGACCCTTTCAATCACCTGGGCCGCTGACAGACTCTCGGGTTGAAGCCAATTGCTGGTGAGGTGGTAAAGGTCATACATCTGAGACCGCACTGGCTTTGCAGGATCGAACTCCCAGGTGTAGACTCTCTGGGCCCGGACGCCAGAGTAAACCTCAGTCGGGCTAGAATCTCCCCTTTCAGCCTGGCGTAGTCCTTGGCGTCTTCAATCCTCAGGTCGGAGTCGGCTTTTTGTGGCTCACCGGTGAGAAAGGGGGCCAGGACGTTGGCCCAATGGTCCACTGGGAGCTGCTCCCTCTCTGCGATCCTTTCAAAAGTGCCGAGATTCGCTTCCAGGTTGTCATCTTGGGTCATCTTACTCAGGACTTGTAGCACCGCTTGCCGGGGCACGAACTGCTTATCTGCTGCCCCTTCTGGCCTTGTAGTCAGGACCTGGAGCTGCTGCTGTAGAGCCAGGTTTACCTGTTGCTGCTCTTTAAATGCCGCTTGGTGCGTCTCAATCAAGAGGCGGTTGGTCTCCGCTTGAGCCCGTACGGTCTCCTCATGGGCCTTCTGCTGGCTTGCCGCCATTAGCTGGAGGTTGGTGTTTGCCTGTATTAATTGCTTCACCAGTTCATCCATTTTGGGTGTCTCAGCTGGTTGCACAGTTGCCGCTTTAATCCACGACATATGTTAGAACCACTTTCGCTGCCTGTCTCTTTAAGAGAAGCGTCTCTTTAATATGCGCTTTGCATGCCTCCACAATATGTGACATTGCACAGCTCTGGGATCACTGCAAACGTTCCTCAGGCATAGCGACAGAGGCAGTAGTAAGGTGCAAACGGGTCCTTGTCCGTACGTTTATTGTGCAGAAAAAAAATGTATTGCAACATGCACAGAAAACAGAAAACATAAATCAAACTCCAGCTCGTCTGAGCACTTACTAACAATGGTGTCGTTCCCTCAAACAGGGCAGTTCCTAGGCTAAATTGCTCTCAGGGCGAGGTGAAGAAATTTCGCCCCCCCCTCCCCCTGCCGGTAACATAATGCGCCACTATGCGACACATTGCATCACCATCACCCAAAGCCAAAATATACAAAAAGCTTTACCACAATGTGCTACGTATAAAACTACTAAATAAGTCATACAGTTACCAAATAACGCTACTACACAAAACCAGAATCCCAAGACCACATATCACCAACACACAGTGACCGAATAATACCACCACACCATGACCACATATCACCACCATATAGTGACCGAGTAATACAAACTGACCATTACCGAGTATAAACCATTATACTACAACCAATATTACCGGTGTACAGTGACCATACAGTGATGGATACCCGCTGCACACAGGCTCTGCAGACATATAAATGGTTACAGTAAAGTTATATCTAGTGACTCACAGGAGACGTCTCTGAAGAGTTGTTCTCTTTCTCTTCTTCTTCTTTTCCATCTGTCCCAGACGCCATGACGACTACTCCCGACTCTTCACTGTAAAATTTACAAAACACATATCTTAAGACTCCTCAATTTATCAGCACTTCTCTACCAATTCCTATCTCTATGTAAACTCCCCATCTATAGCACCTCATATGGTAGCCATGTAATATGCCCCCTGTAGCCAGTGATGCCCCCTGTAGCCAGAAGATGCCCCCCTGTAGCCAGTAGATGCCCCCTGTAGCCAGTGATTGCCCCCTGCAGCTAATGAGGCCCCCCTGTAGCCAATGAGGCCCCCCTGTAGCCAGTGATGCCCCCCTGCAGCCAGTGATGCCCCCTGCAGCCAGTAGATGCCCCCCGCAGCCAGTAGATGCCCCATGCAGCCAGTAGATGCCCCCTGTAGCCAGTGAAGCCCCCCCTGTAGCCTGTGATGCCCCCTTGTAGCCAGTAGGTGCCCCCCCCCCCCCCCCTTGTAGCTAGTCGGTGCCCCCCCTGGTAACCAGGGATGTCCCCTCTTGTAGCCAGTGCTGCCCCCTCGAGCCAGGTAGTAGCCCCTGTAGCCAATGATGCCCCCTGTAGCCAGAAGAGGCCCCCCTGTAGCCAGTGATGCACCCCTGCAGCCAGTGAATGCCCGCCTGCAGCCAGTGAATGCCCCCTGCAGCCAGTAGATGCCCCCCTGTAGCCAGTGAAGCCCCCCTGTAGCCAGTGATGCCCCCCCTTGTAGCCAGTGAAGCCCCCTCTTGTAGCCAGTGATGCCCCCCCCTTGTAGCCAGTGATGCCCCCTCTTGTAGCCAGTGATGCCCCCTATAGCCAGGTAGTAGCCCCTGTAGCCAGTGATGCCCCCTGTAGCCAGAAGATGCCCCCCTGTAGCCAGTGATGCCCTTGTAGCCAGTGATGCCCTCTGTAGCCAGTGATGCCCCTCCTGTAGCCAGTGATGCCCCCCTGCAGCCAGTACATGCCCCCTGCAGCCAATGATGCCCTCCTGTAGCCAGTGATGCCCCCCTGCAGCCAGTGAATGCCCCCTGTAGCCAGTGATGCCGCCCTGCAGCCAGTAGATGTCCCCCGCAGCCAGTAGATGCCCCCCGAAGCCAGTGAAGCCCCCCTGTAGCCAGTGATGCCCCCCGCAGCCAGTAGATGCCCCCTGTAGCCAGTGAAGCCCCCTGTAGCCAGTGAAGCCCCCTGTAGCCAGTGATGCCCCCCTTGTAGCCAGTAGATGCCCCCCTTGTAGCCAGTAGATGCCCCCCCTAGTAGCCAGTGATGCCCCCATTGTAGCCAGTAGATGTCCCCCTTGTAGCCAGTAGATGCCCCCCGTAAGCAGTGCTGCCCCCTTGTAGCCAGTGATGCTCCCTGTAGCCAGTGATGCCCCCCTGTAGCCAGTGATGCCCCCTTGTAGCCAGTGATGCCCCCTGTAGCCAGTGATGCCCCCTGTAGCCAGTGATGCCCCCCTGTAGCCAGTGAGGACCCCTCTTGTAGCCAGTGAGGCCCCCTGTAGCCAGTAGATGCCCCCCCTTGTAGCCAGTATTGCCCCCGTAAGCAGTGCTGCTCCCTTGTAGCCAGTTATGCCCCCTTGTAGCCAGTGATGCCCCCCTTGTAGCCAGTAGATGCCCCCTTGTAGCCAGTGATGCCCCCTGTAGCCAGTAGATGCCCCCTTGTAGCCAGTATTGCCCCCGTAAGCAGTGATGCCCCCCTTGTAGCCAGTGATGCCCTCCTGTAGCCAGTGATTCCCCCCTTGTCGCCAGTGATGCCCCCCTTGTAGCCAGTGATGCCCTCCTGTAGCCAGTGATGCCCCCCTTGTAGCCAGTGATGCCCCTTGTAGCCAGTGGTGCCCCCTGTAGCCAGTGATGTGTGCCAAGTGGCGGGATGCGGAACAACTTTAATTCGTGAAGCTCCGCCCGAGGGGCGGGGCCTCGCGGATTCAAATTATTCGCATCCCGCCAACAGACAGAGGAGGAGGGCCTGGCTCCGGCTACAGCGCATGCAGGGCTCATGTAAGTAGAAGATTTCTGATTGAAGCGCAGCTGAGCCGGGAGTGCGGGCCCCCTCCAAGCACCGCCCTGCTCCGCCCCTAACTGGACAGCCGGGCTGGGCGCAATAATTTTTCTATATGCGGAGGTGGAACGCAGCGGTGCGGGTAGCACGGGCCCCCTCCCAGAACCGCCACCACTCGCTGGCCGCCACCGGACGCCATGCAGAGCGCAGCGCTTGGCTGTGCCGTGCTTTACTGTGCATTGTTTGAAATAAGCGGGCTTGCTTGAAGCGAGCCGCTTATTTCTCCGGGCCCCGTACAGGAGTACGGGTTGTACCCCCTGTATGGTGGCCTTGCAGACAGCCATTAGATGGTGAGGTCCGGGTAGGTTGTCACAGATATCTGGAGCCATGTTGACTGCATCCACAACTTCTAGAGGGTTCATGGGGAAGGATTCATAAAGACAACTGTCTAGGTGTTCCCACAGATGCTCAATTGGGTATAAGTCTGGGGAATTAGCAGGCCGGGGTAGTACCTGGAGGTCTTGGTCATACTCTTCCAACCAATGTTGGACATTTTTTGCCATGTCACATTATTTTGCTAGAATATCCCATCCGCATCAGGTAAGGCAATCAGCATAGACTTGTGTACAAGAATGAATTTATACCCAAGTAGTATGAGAGTACCTTTCACATGGATGAATGGTCCAACAGCATTCCCCAGACCATGATGCTGCTGCCACGAGCTTGTATTTTTCCAGCAGTGGTTGCTGGATGTTTGTTCCTGACATGCCAATGTCCATATGTTTGATAAAGCAGAAAAGATGACTCATCGGAGATGATGACCCTTTGCCAATCAGTGGAGGTCCAATTCTGATACTGTTGTGAAAATTTAAGCCTTTTCTGACGATCCAATTTTGTTAGCAGAAGTGCAGTGACACATCTTGCTGCTTTGGAGCCCCATACACAGTAAGTTTGTTAAATTGTTTTACACATGTCTGGGAGCTACTTGATTCATTGTGACAGGGAGCTGCTCCACTGTACTGTGTTGGTCCACCCTTGAGCATCTTCATAGCCCCGTTCACCTCTCATGTTACTGGCACATGACACTCCACAGTTCCCAAGTCGCTTATTCACAATGGTGTCTACTCTTGATACACTTTCATCACAGCAGAAGCCTGAGAGCTAACAATCATCCTGATAAATTGCCCTTTTTACCCATAACAGCAATGAGGGATATGTGTGCAGACAGCCTATCATGCATCTTATATACCCACCAAGCCAGCTCACCAAACGGCATTTCCTTCATGAACTACGTGCTGCCGATTTTTTTTTTTAAACTGTATATTTTCTTTATTAAATCTGAGACATGAGAAAAAGATATACAAAACAAGTATAGACATGTTATTTAGCTCAACAGAAGCGAACTAGTGAAATATAATGAAGAAACATCAAATATCCAGTGAGTATAACATTATACTGAATAGGTATGTTGTTACAGCAAAGAATAAACCATATTTAACAAGTATAGACCTATGCGAGTAAAGACAAGACCACGTAGAACAGAACAGACAAGACGGAAACAAAAGGGAAAAGGGGAGGACACTTAAGCTAACATAGAAGATAAAACCCTGAATGACCGTCTCTACTTCCGAAGTGTCTTAGACGTCATTGGTTAAAGCAAAAAGTTCCCAGGCCGACCACGTTTGTGTGAACGGATCAAGCTTATTATTAAGCAGGGCCGTAATACGTGCTGCCGATTTTAAAAGTAGGAAGTGGTCATAATAATGTGACTCTGCGAAATGTTTAGATGCTGGGCCGCTACTGACAGCAGCGATGTTCCCTGCCACTGCATTAGGAGCCCAGCCAGGGCCATAGCTAAAGGCTTGTGGGCCCTGGTGCAAAACTTTTGCTTGGGCCATCCTACCCCTGGACAACAGCTGTGGACCACTGCTTTTTAACAGCAGGTTCCCTCCTTGGTGTGATGGATGTCTACAATATAGCGTGCCATGGAAAATTATTTCAGCTTACAGGGATTGTCGAGTAGAAGAAGATTCATTTGAAAAACAAGTTAAACAGCCATAGCGTCTGCCCCCACGCACATTCCACTCAAATAAAAATTATGGGGTGAACAGAAATAAAAAATGCAATTGTGCCTTTGTTTTTTGGGTTTAGTTTTTGTTGGAGTTTACATTGAACAGTTTAATTGACATGTTATTCTGCAGGTCAGTACGTAGACCAGGGCCATCCGGTCATTTCTCCATCCAGTCCAGAACGGTATGATGACTTCTCCCGGCCACGACTCGTCCCTGCAGAATTTACCATACAAACATCTTTGACTCCTCGCTTTTCCAGCACCTATATACAAATTCCTACCTCTGTACAAACTCCCCACCCATACTGACCCAAATGGTGATAATGCCCCCTTGTTGCCCCACAGAGTAACTGGGCCCCAGACAGTGAAATACCCCCAGATGATTATAGGGCCCCCATTTATGTCACCAGTAGGTAGATAGACACCCCCTATAGTAGGCCGACCCTTGAAACTAGGTAGGTAGATAGGTATATGATGATTTTAGGTACGTTAGATCCTCAAAATTAGAAAGTCAGATAAATAAGCAGACTCTTCCTATTAAATAGGTAAAGTCCCCCTTCGCTATAAATAGATAAGCCCCCCATTAGATAAGTAGAAAGGTGGTGGGTATAGCTTGTGAGTCATGCAAGCGCTACTCAAGAGACCTGACAACTCTTCTGGGAGCCTAGGAGGACTCCAATTTTTCAAGGAGTCTCCTGGATGATGCAGGAGAGTTGTTAAGTATGATCTAGATGTAATTTATAGAATAATTCATGCCTGGTGTTATATAGGAACAATAGCATATGTACAGATTTTTTTCCATGAAACCTGCTGATGGTAAGATGGAAGATTATTGAGTCATAGCTTTTATAATTACAGAAGATGTAAGTTCAGGGTGATCCAGCCACATAAGAAAATGAATAATCCAATGCTGCATTTAGGATCTCATAATGTATTAAAATTGAACTGCTAGCATATTCAGTCTAACAAACCAGACTTTAAAAGGACACTGAAATCAAAATTATATTGATTATATATATCATATATAATCAATATAATATCATATATCATATATTGACAAGCAATATGCGACTATTATATGAATTTTTGTTTTTTTTCTTTCATTGAGTGGTTGGTTTTTTTTGTATTTTTTTAAAGTTCTCCTATGTAGCTTACTCTCTCTACTTCCTTTGTATGAGCTTTGATAGCACAACAGTGAAAGGATTGCTTGACAGTCCTTTTAAGCCAGCTAAGGCCTGAGAAGTTTAAGTATTATCAACAGCACTTGATAAGTGTGAAAAAAAACCTTCCTGGGGCAGAAAAAGATTATTCATGTATAATGTATTATTGGTCATTGCCTAATAACCTAGTAGTCTTGTCTAATTTTAACTATCCCGGTTGAGAGAACAATAGAGCAATTGTTATGTCATTACTACTCTTTGTAATGAGACTAAATAGATAAACAGCAGCTGAAGTAAAGTGAGATTAGTTATCCAGAAGTTTAATCTTGCAGCTAGAGAAGGACAATATTTTATACATAATGTTTAATTACATAGGACTGCCAAAATAAAAAAAAAAAGATATTGCCATAAATTCTAAAAAAAAAATAGTTTTCCAGAAATATATATATATATTTTTATTTTTTATTTTTTTTTAAATATGCCTTTTTGATGGAAGTGTCACCTTTAAGATATAGGTTTTGGTACAATCATCACAAATGTATTTGTAGCCCTTGGAGTTAAAACATTAGTCGTTATGGAACTTTGTTGTTTACCTCTATTGCGCAGTATAATTGCTAAAACTGTCAGCAATCTTGTAACCGCTAATACTATGAATATAGCTCCAGAACACTCTCTAGAAGAAATGCATGGGGGCATGGAGATGCAGCAGAATGCTCGAGTCATAACATGGCATGACTGAAGATGAAGACCAATCTCCCTTGTGGAAGAGGGCAGCGCGTTTGCAGTATCTTAGAAAATAGAACAAGGCGGGGAGTTGTCAGAGAAAATATAGGATTAAGTGATTTTTCTATTATTCACTAAGTTTTAAATTTTCATATTTCTAAGACATAGAACACTTAGCAATTTTTTTTTCTGTCCTTGATGCTTAGCCTTGATGTAGTTATAGAGATAATAAACATTTCTTAGTTCTTCAGTCTTAAATTAAATTGTTCACAATTTCCAACAGAAGCAATAGGGATTTGTTTATGGTTTTTCTAAAGTTTTTCTCCCATTGGTTGGTTTTTGTATTTCCAATTTCTAATCACTGATAGAAATTGTTTATATACAGTTGAAACCAGAAGTCTCCATACACTATATAAAAAGACACATATGCATGTTTTTCTCACTATCTGACATGAAATCAGAATAAACCTTCCCCGTTTAGGTCAATTAGGAACCAAAATTATTTATATTTGCCAAATGCCAGAATAATGAGACAGATAAAAAATGTTAAGGCATGTTTGTTACTTTCTGTAAAGTCAAAAGTTTCCATACATTTCATTAGTATTTGGTATCACGTCACTTAAACTGTATGACTTGGGTCAAACGTTTTGGATCCTTCCACAAGCTCCTCACAGTAGTTGGTAGGAATTTTGGGACATTCCTCCTGACAGAACTGATGTAACTGAGCCATGTTTGGAGGTCGCCTTGCGCACCTGCCTTTTCAGCTTTGCCCATAAATTTTCAATAGGTTTGAGATCATGGCTCTGTGATGGCCACTCCAAAACATTGATTTGGTTATCCTTAAGCCACTTTGTAACCAGTTTGGCAGTATGCTTTGGGTTATTGTCCATTTGGAAAACCCATTTCCGCCCAAGCTTTAACTTCCTGGCTAATGTCTTGAGATGTTGCTTCAGTATTGCCACATAATCTTCTTACCTCATGATGCCATCTATTTTGGGAAGTGCAACAGTCCCTTCTGCAGCAAAACAACCCCACAACATGATGCTGCCACCCCTGTGTTTCACAGTTGGGACAGTGTTATTAGGATTCCAAGCATCCCTTCTTCCTCCAAATGTAACGATGGTCATTATGGCCAAACAGTTCAATCAGAAGCTTCCAAAAACATGACATCATCATATGGGAGGTCCCAAATTGTTTAGGCATAGTACTCCTAGTCTATGTAAATTTTTGACTTTGCAGAAAGTGATAAAAATGCCTTTAAAATTCTCTCTCTCATTATTCTGGCATTTGGCAAATATAAATAATTTTGGTTCCTAATTGACCTAAAACAGGTAAGGTCTATTCTGATCTCATGTCAGATAGTGAGAAAAACATGCAATAAATAAATGACCAAGCTTAATATTTTTGACTCATTTGTTTGATTTGCTTCTTGTTATCAACTTTTAAGACTTGTGTAAAAAGCTGATGTAGTTTTAGGTTAAAATTATACAGAAATATAGACAATTCTTAACGGTTAACAAACTTTAGGGAACCACTGTAGCAGTGAAAAAACTAACAGTCTGTACAGGGACTAAAGGTATATCATGTCCTCTATTGCATAGGTGCAATGCACTGCTTTAATTACATCTTGCTTGTCCTACCCCCTTAATGACCACCCGCAGTCTTTTGATGGTAAAGGGTTTGCGGGTTTAAAAGTTTACAGAGCCGTCTTTTGACATTGCTGCTGTGGAAGGGAGATTGTAGTTCCCATTCTTTCCTGTTGTAAAAATGAGCAGTACAATTTCTTACCAGCAGTCTCCTAACTACAACAAGGAACAGAGTAACTGACACTATTGAACCTTTTGATCCCTGCAATTGAAAGAGATGAGATCAGGTCACCAGGATTATCAATGGATTATCAACTCTCTGTGGTCAACTCTAGGGGTCAAACTGGCATAAGATCATGGCTGGCAGAGTTTGGTTACCACGGGTAACAGGCAGAAGATCAGGACAGGGAACAGTTGAAGAAAGCAGTCAATTAGCAAGCTGGGTCAGAACCCTGAAAGTACATTTTTGCTGTTTTCTTACTATAAAGAACTCTTTGCTCAGGCAACACGTAGAATGGTACTGTTCCTTTAAACACCACAAGGTTGCCGGGGGGGCAATAACAGCACATGCATGGCCTTTTAAAAACAGAAGAACATACATGCTCTGAAGCAGGCCTGCACAACTTTCGGCTGCTGAACCATTTGTGGCGGCCCACAATGGGGCGTGGCTTATCAAACCCTGTCTCAAATAGACAGTACCACCCATGTGGGGTTGTTCTTGGCTGTTCAAGGGTGGTCCTAGGGCTGTCCGACCCCCACATCCTGCAATGTAGTGCAGGTGTGCTCTTAAGGGAAGAGGAGGACAGTGTGGCATAAATCAAAGCATATTCATGTGTTAAAATGGCCCAGTCAAGGTCCAGTCCTAATTCCCATTGAGAATCTGTGGAAGGACTTTAAAATTGCTGTTTACAACTATTTTCCCACCAATCTGACTGAGCTAGAGCTATTTTACAGAGAACAATGAGCAAAAATTCCAGCCTCTAGATGTGCAAAGCTGGTAGAGAACAATCAGGCTGCAGTTGTCATTGCAGCTAAAAGTGGTTCTACAAAGCATTTACTCAGGGGGTAATACTAGCAGCCACCTTTTTCAGTTTTTTTTTATTTTCAAAAATTGGAAAAACAAAATCATTTTTTTTGCATTCACAAATACTTAACTGAACTTCAAAAAGAGGAATATTTGAAGACTTTTTTTTACCCGGGAAAAAAGCAAAAAAAAAATTTTGCACTAATGGGTAAAATAATTGGTTTCTTGTTTTTTGTTTTACATAAAACACCCATTAGACTAGGGATGGAAACTTTCTTTCCCCACTTAAATAGCGAAAAGGAAATCAGGGCACATTTGTGTATGCATCAAAAGGCCAAATTATGTTTTTAGGTAGATTTCTATTTCTTTCCAACATAAAATTTTTATATACTTTATATTTTATATATATATAATTTAAATATATATATATATATATATACATTTTTATATATATATATTTTTTATTATTTATATTTACATACCAGTTTTAAATTTTTTTCCCATGTTATAAACTTTCTGAAAGTAAAATGATAAAAAATATCTTCAAAGGAAAAAATTACAATTTTTTTCAAAGGGGTGGGTTTAAATTTGCTATATGAAGAAAAAAACCGTTAAAAAAATAACGCATCATCTGGGAGCCGAAAAACCCCGCCTCCATTGGCGGCCCAAAGTCCCTTTAAAAATTTTCCCCGAAACTCAATTTAACCATTGGGGGTTTCTGTGCATTTTTTGAACTGAATAATGCAGAAATTTTTTAAGTAATTGGGAAATAAAATTTAAATTTAAATAAGTAATTGACCCAAAAACAGTTTTTTTTTTTTTTTTATTTAAAATTTAGGTTTTTGGGAAAACCCCTAGCCTAAGTGCCCACCCTAACAGTGCTAGCCTTTCAGAGCCCTTTATAAAAGTGCCCAAAAATTGGATGCAGCGTCAAAAGGTGGGAAAATTACTTTCTGGGAAAAAATTTAGGATAGAGGGGAAAAAAGCTTTTTTGAGTCTTTTTAAAAGGGGGGGTTCTCACTATAAGGATTTCTTTTTTTTGTTAAAGTCTTGCAAAAACAAGTCCCTTTGGGAATATGGGGTTTTATTAAAAGTGTCCTACCTATTTTTCCCAGAATCCCCTTTGTATGGGTGGGATCAGCTCCTGGTTTTTATAGCAAACAGAAACCCGTTTTTTATCTCTCCCGTTTGGCTGCTGGGACTTTGGTTTTCTATCTTCAGACCCGGCTTCTATGGGAGCCTAGTAGAATCCAGTTTAAAAAACCCCCTGAAATTTAAAGTGAAACCAAAAAACAGGACTGAGGGTGAGATGAAAAAATGTAGGAGACAAAACCCCTTTTTAAAGGTGGGGGCCGTTAAAAGGGGGCAATGGGGGGCCCACCCCTTTTGTACCCAGCTGTTTGGGGGTTTTTCCTAAACAGACCCCTTTTCCATTTTGTAGTTCCCCCAGAAAAAACCAACAAAAGTTTATTTTTTTATGTTAAATTACATAAACTGCGAAATTTTAAAGGGCAAAAGTCATTTGGGCAAATGGTTTTGCAGTTTTTGTATTTCCCAAAGTACAGGGGTGTGGTTTTTGGGGGGGTGTTTGTTTAAAGGGGTTATCTTCCAGCCACACACGCAAAAATACTGTTTGTGTTTAAAACAGACTGAGAGGCCAAAAATTGTCCTTTTGGGGCCCCTGTCGAGTAATTGATGTGAAAAATTTCCCCAAAGATAGGGATAGAAAAAAATTGTGGAATTTTTTTCATCCGATCCCAAAACCCTTAAAAATTTGTTACCCTTTTAAACACTTTTGTTCTTTCATTTTTACAATAGGTTTCTTTGAGTGCTTGTAAGGTTTTTTAAAGTGTACCCGGGGGCTTTGGGGTATTTCATTTGAAATGATCGAAAGGTGTTTTAAAAACCCCCCAAAATTTTTTAAATTGAAATAAAAATAAAATTTTTTGCAAATTTAAAAAAAAAAATTTAAAAATAAAAATAAAACATAAAAAAAAAAAGGGACTAAATTTTTAAAAATCAAAACTAAAAAGGGAAAAAAGGGATTTTTGGTTCATTCTGTATTTTTCAGATATAAAACGCACCGGGCAAAAGGGGCGAAACCCAGGTTTTAGAGTGGGAAATAGGGAAAAAAAAAAATTTTTGGGGCAAAAGTGTGGGGGTGATGTGTTGCTTTTTTTGGGGTAGATGTGTTTTTTTTTATCCCCCTTTTATTCCAATTTTTTTTGGGGGTATTAAAAAAACTCAAAAAAAACCCCCAAAATTTTTGGGGTTTGGGAAATTTTTTTTTTTTTTACGGTGTTTGCATTTGGGAATAAAAATTTTTGTTATTTGTTTAAAAGAGGGGCCCTTTTTTGGACTTTATTTATGGGCAATTTTTGTGTTTAATTTTTTATTTTTTTTTGGTTTAAAAAGGAAAAAAGGGGGGGGATTTAAAAATTTTAAAAATTTTTTTTTTTTTACTTTAATACTTTGTCCTAGGACCTTTTACCCCCTCGGGGCACACCTTTTTCCCACAGGGTACATGTACAGCAAATAATCCCCATTCAGTAGGCAGCGGTTTGGGGGTGTTAAGCCCGGCATCCTCAAACTGCGGGGCCCCCCGCTGTTGGGAAACACAACTTTTTTCCCCAAACATGTTTTATTTTAATCTATAAAAAGTGGGGTATGATGGGGGTGTAGTTTCCCCAACGTGGAGGGGGCCCTGTTTGAGGATGCCTGTGTTAAGGCAGGGTTGGGTGGCCATTTTCCTGTTCTTGCAGCGCCAATGGCCCGCTTCCCCGCGGCAGCCACCTGCCTGCATTTTTGCGGCAGCCCTCCGCCAAAAGTGGCAGCCCCCAACCCCCAATTTCTTTCCCGGGACAGCTTCCCGCACCCCAGTGGCAGCCCCCACCCAGCAAAGGGGGGCCTGCCCCCCACCCCCCCCAGAAACGCACGCGGCCCGTAGCCAGTGCTTGCGGCTAACATTTAATGCTCTTGGGTCGGCGGGACTTGATTCCGCGATGGGGAAAGGGGGCCCGGCGGGTTTTAAAAAACCCTTTAAATTCCGCCACCGGTTTTCCTGCCTTGCGGCACTTATCTCCCCCCATCCTGAGAGTACATTCGGACTATAAGACCCCCCCCCTGAGGGGGGAGCGGGGGGGGCCGGCCCCTCCCCGGCCCCAAAAGACTATTTTACTCGGGGGTATACGCCGCTATTTAAAAAACATGTACTTATCTTCCCCGCGGCGATTCTCGAGCGGGGAGGGGACGTAATCCATGTTCTCTATGAAAAATGGGATTAACCGTTTGGACTGGGCGTATTCCAGCCTTTTTTTATTTTGTTATTTAGATAATTTCTACATTATACTTCAGTTATATGAGTTTTGACATAACAAAATTAAACTAAATATGTCCGTAGAAAAACGTGGCAAAAAGGACATAAACCATTTAAAGGGAATCTGTCATCAAATTTTTTTCTTTTTTGTTGATGAAATATTGTGTGTTCATTTTTGTGTAAATGTTTAGTTTTTTTTCTTTCATTCAATTTTTGGGGGAAAAATTAAAAAATGCAATAATTTTTAAAATTTCCCCTCAGCCACCAGGGGAGCACATCCCCAAAAAAAAATTTCCAAACAAGTTTTAAAACGACGCTGTAAATGTGGGCTGGTTGGTGGTGCCCCTCATACCTCCCCCCCTTTTTGTCTATGTGCAAAAGGAGGGGGATGTGGTTGAGCTCTGTAGCCAATGAAAAAACATTTTGTTGGGGGATGAGGAACCATACAGGCTGCTGTGTATCCAAACTGAGAAAGGAATAACCAGATGAAATTGTGATTACATTTTCCTTTGTAACGGCGGGTAGTGGATCCACGGACCCCCGAAGCGTATACTAAACCACGCCGGGAACGGAAAACTAAGTAGCCCCCGGTTTTCACCCGAGCCCCCCGCAAGGGGTGGACTTGCTTTTGGCGGGGCTCCAGGTCGTCCCCCGACGTGGGCTTCTTGCGGGGGGGGCCAGGGGCAGCGTGGTACAGAATCGTATCCGAGAATGTTTTGTCGTGGGCAGGCAGAAAGGGCAGGGGAGGCGGCAGGGTTCGTGGTCGTGCGGGGAAAGGTCAGGGCAGGCGGCGAGGTTCGGGGGAAAAAT